>JABWDY010017701.1:0-10059 GCA_013358455.1 Thalictrum thalictroides | reverse complement strand
TTTCTCGTATTTGATACAATGGTCCTAAATAGTTATCCCCTTGATCCAATGCGCCAAGAATCACTTAATATGCTAGAAGTTTGGTTGAACTAAAACTCTTTCACAGTAAGAATTTTGTTGGATACAAATCTCCATACTTTTTGGTAATAAATATACTAAAATAATATATTAATATTTAGTCCTAGAGATTAGAAAAAACATTAACCACTGAGAGATTCAAGATTAAAACTGTAATTAAAATTTCAAAGGATAAAATATATTGAATGTTCATATATAAACTATCCTAAAAGCTTTCTACGATCCGGGTTAGCGCTCCATCGTACCACGTTCCATATAACTAGCATTCTACGTTTTTCCTCCTGTTCCACATACCATAACGATCCACGCTCCAGGTAACATTGGTCCAATTCAATATCAATTGGCAATAAGTGGTGTAGCCCAAGAACTTATATATTACTAGCTAGGCCCGACAGTGTCCAATGTGGGACTAAACATCTCAACAGGATGAAAACAATAAATCATTTCATAGCAAGATAATTAGTGTGACAACATTGAGAAAGATGTGACAGATATATCTGGTCAATAATTGATCCAAACATTATTGAAACTTATAGGGTGACTCAAAACTTACTTTGTGCAATGAAGATCCTCTAAGCAACAGATCATCTGAGTCAACTGAATTCTGTTTAGCATCACCAAATAATATTTCCGCAAATGACTGCCCTCCTGAAATGGACTGCAACAGAAATACTAAGATTACACAACCAACATATAGATACAATCATATGACAAGTATAATGAATCACACCGCTAAGTCACTGAGCTAATTTTTAGGGAAAGTTGCTGAAGGATTTCACTATTTCAGTAATAGGGAACTTCATAGTGGCAATTTTTAGTATAAAAGAGCAATTACCTGGTTGTGGTTCTCGGCATACATAAGCATCTTATCTGCACTCCGTCTGTTGCCTACCAGTGTGTTCACAATCTGCATAGGAATTTCACCATTAGAGCTTCATTAGTTAAAGATAGTCCAAAACAAAATCTGGCAGACATCATGGTGGCCTCAAAGTATATGGATGTTATACACAAACTAGTGATGAAAACTTTCTGTTCTAATGCCAAATAACAAGCAGACAACACAACTACCTTTACAGTAAAAATACTGAAAATCATATGACAGACCTTATTCATGCTCCATTGATTGTCAGGAACATTCTCCAAGAACCACAGCCACATTTCTGATATCGAAAGATTGACATAATAATCAAAACCCAGTCCACCTTCATCAGTTGGCTCACACAATCCTGGGTAATGAGTAGCCTGCAGGATAGAGCCAAGAAACATTAGAAAGTACAAACAACTACAATTGGTGAATAAGAAACCCTAAAAATAGCCAACCATATTCAGTGAAACAAGAAGTCACTTTTTCACCTTTCCATTAACCTTTTATGGAGGGAGTTCTCTTATTATATGTAGGAGAATGTGTTTAACAACAACTATCTTTAGTTAATCTCTGACTTGATAGGAAATACTCTTAATAGTAAATAAATTAAATTTGTAGGCTTCGCTTGGGTGAAAGAAAAGTTACTTCTGAAGGTACATTTGTCCTTAAGAGATGCTTACTTTAGTTGCGGTTAGATAAATTAAATAGTACAACTCAAAACAACTTCTGCCTTGCATTGAAACTTTCAAACCATTATACACACAAACCACAATGGACGGTCGAAATACACTTGGTAATTAGAAGCATTCTTCACGAAATAGTCCCATAAGGAAAAGAGATAGAAGGTTGAAAGGATATCATGATTCATAACACTTACATCTTCTGCAATTGTAATTATGTTTGGATGAAGGTAATGGAGCATCTCATTCGCCAATATCAGGTAAATCAATGCATCCTTGTCCACATATTGATTACAATATCTAGTCAAGGAAGTTCCAGAACCTAACATCAGTCAAATGTGCAGGCCATATCATACAATGAACAAAGCATTAATTGAAATTTACAGACACGAATTTATAAAGCTAGGAATTTGTTTCTTACTTTATATGCCAAAAGCAAGAAGGTACTTAAATGAAATGAACTCATAGAACACAGTGGAGAAAACATTGATGACATTTTTTTAGTTCAAACAAACAAAAATAGCAAAGGAAGAGACAAATAAAGAGCACAATAATGGTTCTTGAATGTATATGTTTTCATGACCTTTTCTATGCACTTGCAGGATAATGGCCACAGATTGTTTAGCAATATAACCCAGAAATGGTAAGAAGACTAGCAGTCATTAACCAGCCGTAGTTGAAACAACCATGACCCAACTTAAGAACTGAAACACGATGTACATAGTTCTATTTGGCATTGCGGGGAAACAGAATACAAGGGACATAAAGGAATGATATGTCTCATCTTCTAAAGGACAGACACCATAGGAAAGTCATGAACTTTTCCTTTCACAAGTAACAGGGAAACGTCACTAAATTAGGGGCAACTCCCTAGAAAATCCTGAAAAAAAAAAAACACTAGAAATAAATCATGCATATTGGAATGCTGATCAGACATGCTGACGTTAAGTGGTTGAAATGATTGGGTCCATGGATTGCTTACTCCTCCAAGTCACCAGTAAAAGAAGCAAAACCATTGTGTGTATACATCATAGATGAGAGGGAGTGGAACTGGTAACCATCAATTTGATATTCCGAAACCCACCTGTTAAAGAATTTAGAGCACATGATGACAACTGAATAACAGCAAAAAAGGTAGAAGAAATCTCATGCAAAAGCTAAATATGAGGACTGTTTACAGGGAAAGTTGCTAAGGTTCACGAAGTACCACTTGAGATTGGATAAAAGGTAGTGTAGTACATCGATATCTCCATATTTGAACATTCTGGTACCCCAATACTTGTGATGTCCTCGTTTACCTATAAACCATGGAAAGTTTAGAGGGAGGATGGAAATTACAATAAACTAGAGTAAATGAGAGCAGTTAGAAGCCAAGGGTAGTAATATTGGAGTGACTTTTCTTCTAATTTTATTTAAATGACAATATGGAAGAATTCAGGCCCATCAATTTTAGAGATGCACCCTTATTGTTTGTTTGGTATTTCCTTTCCGTGGGAGACCCCCAGATTCTGGGTTTGCTCATTTCTGGTCCTAGAAGCTACTACAAAGGTAAAAACTTGAGGCAGAGTGCTTCTGAAACTACGATTGAAGAGAGAAAGTTCTCATAGAATTTAAAATCTCTTTTGTTTATCAAAATTAGGGTTCTTGCTAATTATCATTGGAGTTTTCTTTCTTATTCTTGCTTTTGTGATAAGAACATCACATACACACCTTAGAGTAAACCCACTGAGTAGGAGAGATGGCAGAAGGACCAACAATCTCCACATATAAAAAACATACGCAGAAGAAAAATTCAAAAGCAGAAAAGCAGAACCTGTCATATCAAAGTACTGTGTAGGACAACAATGTAAGTAGTAACAGCATGAACTATATGATTTCGATCTACTCTCATGGGGATAGCCTTGCCAACAATGTTCAAGACAGGAAAGTACAACCGCTTATTTTTAAAAACATTTATCATTAAGAAAGGTCCAATCCCAAATATACACCCGATGAGTGCAGTATTTTGTCATAAGTGGCAAAAGAAAGAAAGAGCACAAATTATGTTCCATGAAGGACTTAATGTGAGAGAGCCAGAATCAGTCAATTTGATTAGATACTGCCAATATTTTAACTGAAAAGACTTCACCAGATTTGGACGCCTTCTCAAAAGCTATTTGCTCCCTTCAAGCACTGGAAAGGCATAAACAAAATTCTAGACGAAAAGATCACAGTGGCAATGAAGCTGATGCAGATACATAAAGGAAAACATGTGAAAGGTGTAAATGTTATATCTTATGAATTGTGACAAACAAGGGTAAAACGGATATTTCACATGCGTTATAAAGTTATGAGTCTTTGTACAAGGTTCAGATCTTGGTGTACAAGTGTACGGAAGGCTTCGGAGCTGAAGACATCAAGAATGGACGCGATCGGCGACAACCGAGCACAACCGGGCAAAAACCGAGTTAAGCAGGCAGGTCAAGCAGGCAGCTGATTTCTATATCAGTCGACTGAAGAAGAATTGAAGAATCTGAATTTACAAGTCAGTCGACTGACTTGAAGATGATCAACAATTGACTTTGACTTCACCTTATACAGTAAGTCGACTGACTGACGGGAAATGCAGTTTTTCAGCCCTGGTTCATCTGGTTTTCTTGGTCAAAACCCTAGTTGGTCAACTGACTTTGACCAACAGATCTTTTAGGGTTTTAACTATAAAAACAACACATTATGATAGATTTCTTAAGGATTTTGTTTATTTCTTCAAAAAGCTTTCAAGAGAGAAACCCTTGCTTTGTAAGAAAGGTTCAAGAGAAAATTCATCTATTTTCCTTCCTCCACTCAAGCAACTTAAAATCTATCTTTTGTGAGTTGAGTGTGAGTGTTTGTGGGTATTCTATAAACCCTAGAGAGCTTCAAATTCCTTTCTCTATCTACCTTTGAGAGGTTATTGTAAAAGAGAGAAAACCCCAATTTGTTCTTCAACAAGATTGGTGAAACGTTAGGGTAATTGTGACTACACCCTACTACAAATCCAAGAGGTGGAGTCTTGGTTGAAGGCTAAGGGACTTGTCTTCATTTCTTTCAAGTTGTAATCCAACACTAAAGGGATTGGTGTGGAGCTAGAGGAGGTTCACATTAGCTTTGGGATTCTTAATACAAGGGAGTACTTGAAGAGTGGATGTACGCTTCATTGGCCGAACCACTATAATCTTGTCTTGTGGTTTGCTTCCTTTTACTTAAGTTTCCTTATATGCTCTTGTTGTTTGTTTGTTGGAAATCTCTACACCCCATCCAACCAATCTTCTAGTTGATTTGTATTGTGGTAGAGGAAAGGGTGAGAGTGCCTCTTTCTCTACTCACCCCTCATACTCCACAACAAATCTAGAATTATGATTGGATCACTTAGTTCATTGATTAAGATTGATTTATTCATCTTGATCTAGTTGAACAAGTATCCAAGGACTAGAAGATTGTTTTGTTGATTTGTGTAGAGATTGATAACTAACTCTTTAGTTCACATCATATTGTTTTGTGCTTGTTGGTTTTACTTCTTGTGTGAGACTTGCTTAGGATTGATCTTTTTATTCCGCACTTAGTATATCTTAAGTATATCTGTGTGTGTCAATATATCTCTGTTAGTATCAGTTTGTCTCAGTTACACCAGTTGGGGGTGATCTTTATTAGTAAGTTTTTAAATAGACTATTCACCCCCCCCCCCTCTAGTGCTTGGGCACCATTGTGTAGAAATAACAAAAGACACATGTTCCTGCAGATTCCTACATGGATTAGGATATCCCTAATAGTAGTATCTATTTACTTAGTTTTCTGGTTTAGTTAGGATTAGGTTTTGGCTATTATAGATAGGGGATTAAAAACCCTATTGAGTAGATTAGATTGGAGATTTTTTTTGTGTTTTTGGACATTAAATTCGTTTTTGTGAAGAACCCTACTTTTTTGTTGTTCAAATTATTTATTTAATTGGTGTTCTTATTATTGTTTGCTTCCGCCGATAATATTACATCAAAAAGAGCAATGTAATCTTCAGTTTTGAAGATAAAACCTGATTTTTTTACAAAATGCGCGTTGATGTTGGATATTTGAAGATGGGTTATCGTAGAAGAGGTCAAAGAGAGTTTTCGTCGTCGCCGAATTGTTGGAGTTTAAAAGAATTGAAGTATTATACCGATTCTGAATATAAAGCTCGCAACCTAGCCGCCGGCCGCCGTTTTCCTCTTTTCAGAAGATATGAACCTCCCTCTTCCTCTCGTTCCCCTTCTCCCCCACGCAAGCGACGTCATAGTTATTATAACAATGGATATTCATCCCCACCATCAGCAGGACACGCACCCTCCTTGATGTGGTTTTCAATAGTATGTTGCTTATGGTGCTCAATATTCCCATGGAAATCGTCCAGAGATTTGTGATTGCGATGGTCTTCGTAGTCACAAATCTAAGGTTACTCCGTATAGAGATTACCCACACTATATTGAATCTGAAATTGATTTTAAGTGCGATGAATCCATGATTGATTTTAAAGTAGATGAGTTTTCTGACGAGGAAAGTTGTTACAATTATGATTTTATGTGTGTTGAATATTCTGATAATGAAACTAGAGTAGAATTCGAATTTGGTGATGCTCCTATTACAAAGAGTTTGGTTGTTGCCCATGCACCGTCAAGCCTCTACGCTTCCACTTTAGTTGTTCACTCATCACGAGTTTCTAACAGCAACAACCAACAGATTTTATTGAAGCAGCAGCGTCAACATCCAGATAATGCCTGACATTACCAGGCATAGAAAAGTTTGAAGGAACTTCTAAATTGCTTTACTGAATTGGAAAATCAATTTGAGACGGTTAAGAAAGAATTTGTTGAAGAAGAGAAAAGACTTGACAAAGGGGCAGAGACCAATTTCTTACTCAACATATTTGAATAAAAGAATATCATTCGCACTAGAATCGGTAATCTACAAAATTATGATCCAGCTGATTTCTTTTCCTTTTTTTGTGATGATAGTGATGATACTAACAGTTTTGTGTCTCTTGAGGTAGAAGTTCCATGTGTCGATCAAGCACAACAGAAACTAGAGTTGCAGCAATGTGTGCATACTGGATTGAGGTCTCATGGTCCTTTTTGTCAACGAAAAGACTATGCCAATGATTTTTCCTATTTGTTAGCGTACTAACACAGAAATATATTGTTCTTGTTCTTGCGAGCATGTGTTTGTCATTCTTACTCTTATAGTCGATATCTCGGGAAGATCCATGGCAGAATATTAATTAGTTTGGAAGATGGATGACTTCTAATGAATTATCCTTTTGTTTTTGAATCTAAATTTCTACAGGTGTTACATAGATACAAACTCGAGGACGAGTTTTCTTCAAGTTGGGGGGATTTGATGTGTATGCATAAAGGAAAACATTTGAAAGGCACATGTTCCTGCAGATTCCTACATGGATTAGGATATCCCTAATAGTAGTTTTTATTTACTTAGTGTTCTAGTTTAGTTAGGATTAGGTATTGGCTTATATAATTAGGGGTTTCAAACCCTATTGAGTAGATTAGATTGGAGATTTGTTTATCCTTTTTGACATTAAATTCGTTTTTGTGAAGAACCCTAGTTTTTGGGTGTTCAAATTATTTATTTAATTGGTGTTCTTATTATTGTTTTGCTTCCACCGATAATATTACATCAGAAGCTTAGATATATTAAAATAGCACCCCAGCCCCCTTACCAGTGTGAAAATAACAGTCATTGGAACCATCAAATAGGGACAAGCCAACCATCTCGTCAGCTGCTGAATAGGAGTGAGCTACATCTAGAAAGACCAGCAATCCAAGACCTGTAAACACATGCTTGATATAAACACTGGTACACAAAAAGGATATAACTTAGGAATGCAATTTGGTAGCATCCAAATATATGATGCTATCTAAGTACGATATTAGTTGCGGTGATTTTAAAAGGAAATCAGGTCTGATGCTTCACTCAGTCAAGAGGAAAGAAAGAACTTTCCATGCTCACATAAACTGACAATAATGGATAATATCTTGTGCTTTTCAACATGAATGCCACATCATGTATACATAAGACAGGTGCCGTGTAATGTAAAACTGTTTGGTCAAAACACAATATAATAATAATGGAAGTCCCAACAATGTGACTTTCCACATTTGCACTATATCAGTCTAACCAGCTATTCTTAAAATATGCAGACCAAACACTTCAACACGTTCTAACAATGCCACGTCACAGATCATACCTGACTTTCATATGTACATGTCCAAAGGATGATAAATGCAATTGTTTTCAGTTTTTTAAGTAAGTATGTAACAAGCAGATATGCAGTTTAAAAGTAAGTCTGTGAAGAGTTGTGATAAGTATTTAAACTCTACACCACGTTAATATAAATAATTAAATATTGACAGTCAATCAGTCATTGACAAAGGCAACTTACTCATCTGGTTGACATTAAAAACTAGGACACTAAACTGGCTTCTAACCAAAGTTATAATGTAGTTGGTTAAAGGTTATGAAAGATGACCATGTGCCTCATCCACCAATTGCTTGAAGCCGTCCGGAGTACCAAAGCGGCTACTAACAGCAAACAAATTAGTCACCTGTTTCATATATAAGAAGAAAAAATCAGAAAAAGAAAGGGGAGATTTTGAATAATAACAGTCAGAAATACAAACTTCTTATGCACAGAGCAGGGACATAATCGTTTAAGACAATAACAGAACAGTCACACACTCGCACTATATTTATTAACACAAAAAAAGTTAAATTAAATGGCTAAATTCACATAATTCCCAGTTGGTTCATACAAATTACTCATTCCTTAACCCTTCAAACCCGCACCCCTCTTCCTCCCTTTCTTTGTGAAGGTGGGATATGTTCTCAAGGTCTTGAGGCTAACCCAAAAGTTAGACTTGTTGCCTGTGGAAACCTTAATCAGATTGAAAGCATCTTAGTTGGATCATATTTAAAATCATTCTGTTTTTCTGTTATGGTATAATCCCACATCCTAAATTCCAATATCCACTACATGTTTTGATTTTGCAGAACCATCGATCTTCATTGGGTGCAGAAAAGAAGCACCCAATGATTTAGAAATAACATTTGTGGCATTTAGCTTTCAGAATTCAGTATTTAAAATAGCATTTGCCTTTATTTATCAGAAAATAATTACCCTCAATAAGTCTAAAGGAGAAAATTTTAAATAACCTTGGGTAATGTTCATCACTCAAAGGGCTTTTTCACAATCTATCTGAAGAAAATCACTAATAGGCTTATCTTGAGTCCAATTGGAGGATTAGTTGTGTTGTTTCGGATAAATAAGAAAAGAAAACTTGAATGTTATACTATGTTCTTCCCTGATTACGGTTGTGTCGTTCTGACAATACAGTTGTGGGCTTATGGCCCCAAAAGACACAGCTTCTAAAACTAGGACCTTGAGGCTGACCCATGCCACAAATACCAAGTTAAAAATACTCAAAAGACAGTTTAATTTCTCACTTTATAAAGAAACAACTCAACAATAACTGACATATGCTTATATGAGAAATGAGATGACCAGTGGAACTCCAGAAGTGATACATCGGTTAATCGTAAAGTGCTCAAGATCATTTATCACAGGAACTTAAAAATAAAAGGCAAAGAACAAAACAGATTCTTCGTGGTTTAAAAGATAAAAATATTTAAGATTCTGGAAAAAGCGGGAGAACTGGAGAAGAGACTAAAAGGGTAAGAGTCGTTCATATACCTCTAAAAAAGATTGAAGGGGATGACCAATAGGCTGCTCTTGTTGTCATTAAATAAGTTAAAGAGTCATACTCTCAGAAAAAAGATAGAAGGAGATATGTTGTACACATAAATTTGGTAAACAAAGAGCTATATAAACGGAAAAATAGATAACAGACTGGAATCACTGGGTGACCAACAAAAAGCAACAGATTTGCATCAATAAAAGTATGTATAGAACAAACGGATAAAAAAAAAAACTCACTCTATAACCAACAGTAAAATAATCTTTGTGCTCAATGACTCCCATTAACTGTATGGCGTTGTATCCAGCTTTCTTTACATGTGGAAGAACCTAAGGAGAAGAAATAAGCAGTACTACATCAGAAATAAAACTTATTTTCTTTTATTAGTGCTACTACGTTTATGGAAATTCGATTTAGAGAGGTTACATTGAAACTATATCACTTACATTCTCAATAAATTCGTGGAAGGAAGAAATTTTTGGCTCCGATCCACTGATACCTACATGGCATTCATATATACGAAGAGAATTTGGCACTTGTGGACGCATGTTTTTCCACTTATACGCAATTTCAGGAGGTGGGTCCCAATGGACAGCACAAGATTGCTTCCCATCTACATCTGAAAGTCATCAATAGAACCTGTGTCAGCATTCAGGAATATACATAACTTTTTAAATACACT
>JABWDY010017544.1:3183-13493 GCA_013358455.1 Thalictrum thalictroides | reverse complement strand
CAAAATTCTTTGCGTACCAAAAAATTTAGTATGTGTAGCCTAATTGTATGTGGGCATGTGGGCCCAATTAAAAAACGCCATGTGTCTATAAATTAGTTGAGAAATTACAATTTTCCCACTAGGGTTCACCACACCCATACATAGGTTATATTTTTATGCACACATGGCGTGTTGTAATTGGTCCCACATGCCCACATACAATTAAGCTACACAGACAAAATTCTTTGGTACACGTACATAGCAAGATTGGGCTCGTCGTTATAATTAGGCCCGTGTCGGCTAGTAGGTGCCCAAGCCCATTTGGCGGGAGAATAAAGACGAGCAAACCAGTTGTTGATCTCCAACGGTTTTAACTGTTTTTTTTATGGATGAAAGCAAGATGGGGAGCTATAACCAAGTTCTACTCCACCCTTTCTTCTTCATCTTCGATTTCAACTTTCATCAAGAAAAAATTCCAACTTTCTGTAAATCCTATTCAAGAAGCTCAGAATTCCGACTTTACCCTCGACCATGTAGATATGAGTACCCTTCTTTCCATCTGTGGAAAGGAAGGGTATATCCGTCTTGGGTCTTCTTTACATGCTTCCATTATTAAGAATTATGAGTATTTTGATCCAATTTCACAACCCAATTTTCGAAATGTTATTGCTGTTTGGAATTCTTTGGTTTCATTGTATTCAAAATGTGGGGATTTGTTTGATGCAGCTAAAGTGTTTGGTGAAATGCCAATTAGAGATAGTGTTTCATGGAATTCTATGATATCGGGGTTTTTAAAGATTGGGGAGTTTAGAAAAGGATTTGATATTTTTAAACAAATGCAAAGTTTGGATTTTTGTACATTTGATCAGACAACTTTGACTACTATTCTATCTGCATGTAATTACCCGGGTATGATTTATGTGTGTATGATGATGCATACGTTAGTCTTGAGAAATGGGTATGAGAAGGAAACTTCTGTTGGGAATGCTTTGATAACTAACTATTTTAAGTGTGGGTGTTCTGAATCGGGTAGGCGGGTGTTTTATGAGATGTTTGAGTGTAATGTCATCACATGGACGGCTGTCATTTCTGGTTTTGCCCAAAGTGAATTTCGTAATGAGAGTTTGCACTTATTTTTGAAAATGCGTCGTGAACTAGTTGAACCTAATTCTTTGACTTACACAAGCTCACTTCAAGCATGTTCTGGTTTGCGGAAATTAACAGAAGGGCGTCAAATTCATGGTCTTGTGTTGAAATCCGGATATCAGTCAGATTTTCGTATTGAGAGTGCGCTTATGGACATGTACTCTAAATGCAACTGCATGGAAGATGCATGTTGTATATTTGATTCTGCTGAGGAAATTGATGAGATTTCCATGACTGTGATTCTTGTAGGTTTTGCTCAAAATGGAATGGAAGAAGAAGCTATCCGGGTTTTTATGAAAATGTTGAAGACTGGCATTAATATAGACGCAAATATTGTATCGGCCATCTTAGGTGCTGACTTGCATTTGACCTTAGGCAAGCAAATTCACTCGCTTGTTGTGAAGAAAAGCTTTGGCTCCAATCCTTATGTTAGCAATGGACTCATCAACACGTACTCCAAATGTGGCGAGCTGGTGGAGTCTGTCAAAGTTTTCAGTTCAATGGTTGAAAGGAATGCAGTCTCATGGAACTCTATGATAGCAGCTTTTGCACGTCATGGTCGAGGTTTTGAATCACTTCAATTGTATGAGCAGATGAGATCAGAATCTGAAGAACCAACTGATGTCACATTTTTGTCATTGCTTCAGGCTTGCAGTCATATTGGATCAATTGAAAAGGGCATGGAGTTGTTGAAGTCTATGTCTAATGTTCATGGAATTATTCCTAGAGTGGAGCATTACGCATGTGTTGTTGACATGTTGGGACGAGCGGGGAATCTCAAGGAAGCTAAGAGCTTCATTGAAGGCTTACCTGTAAAGCCTGGAGTTGCAGTCTGGCAAGCTTTGCTGGGTGCTTGTAGCATTCACGGTAATTCAGATATTGGGAGATATGCTGCTAACAACTTGCTTTTATCAGAACCAGAAAGTAAGACAGCACATGTCTTGATGGCGAACATATATACTTCGGATGGAAGGTGGGAAGATAGAGCTAAGGTTATTAAGAAAATGAAGGGATTGGGCGTGAAGAAAGAGACAGGGATGAGTTGGATTGATATTCATAAGGACGTGCACAGCTTTGTTGTTGAGGACAGAGTTCATCCGCAAGCAGAGGAAATTTACGAGGTCATGGAGGATTTGCATAAACTGATGAAAGACGAAGGATATGTACCAAAATGAAATATCTGTGTTCTATGACATAGATCGAGCCAGCAAGGAAATTTGTGAGGTAAACTTTAGATTTCAGAACATCACATAGTTACACACAGCAGAAATGATCAAAAGGACACAGAAGGGTGGATGTTTCATATTACTGACTTTTACCGTCTAGGAATAAGGTAGGTGTTGGGCCAAGCTGGAGCCCCATAGTTTTCTGACAGGTTTGGCAAATCTTAAGAAGTTGAGCCTTCAAAACGAGCCTAGACTTTATTTCAGGTTTGGAGTTAATTAAAATAGGGTACAAGTGGGAACCTTCCTTTGGATTCAAAACAAGTCATTGATGAGAATGCCTTACTGAAAATGCTCCTATCTAATAGAGTCGCCAAACCATGTGTAGTTAAACTGATCCATGTAATAGTTGAATCATTATATCCAACTCAACTTATCACCATGCTTTGGAAGTCACTCGTGACATCTTCAAGTAAGCCTGATGGGAAATACTTGAATCTAGAGCAAAAGTTTCCAAGTCATGGATTTGTATGCAGAGTTGGTGCTATGTATGTGTAACACAAGCGTCGTGAAATTTGGTATTTCTGAGACATTGAGTGCAGGGAAATGTTCTTTTAGATATTTAAGTACCAAATGTGCCCCATGTGTGCACTACATTAACAAAGTATATTTCAGGGTCTCAGTCTACCTTGTGTCTTTGGCTCAGAGCGACCTCTTGGTGGAACTGAGAAGTTCAAACCACAGCAGTGCAGAAGTGCAGATTGAGTGGTAAACTTTATCAGTTGATAACTCTGTCACTTCTCATGTGGTCTAAGACAGTGTCAACTGTCAAGTAGTGTTCTTCTTCCAATACAAATGGTTATGAATATCAGAATCTCTATCACCTTCCAATACATAGGTGGAATGTTTGGCCACTGCTGCATCTGATCACAATGTATAATTGGACAATTGGTCAACACTGTAGCTTCTCCACCCATCTTCTCCTGAGTTCTGACAGCAAAATAGTGATCATCAATAGTGGTAGCAGGAAAACCATGGCTCCACTGAACAGTCATTATTTTTATAAAATGGTTCCACATGTAAGTTGTGGTTGTGCTATCTATAATCTATTGAATAGCAGAAACACTTGTTCTGTTGTACTTCCATTTACACAATCAAACAAAATACTTCTTCTTCAACAAAGTACTTACAACTTTCTTTTTTTTTACCAAAACAGCTAATCATCACTGATATATATAATATAAAATCAAATGGTTCACGTTAACAGCTAATGTTTTTGCATGAAACCAGGCTTTGATCCCCCCCACGTGACCGTACACGTGACATACCCTTAGCTTAAAAGATGGTCCCTTTAGCCACCTGCCCCTTTGCTTGGGTGTCTTTACCCCAGTTCAATACATATGCTGGTGCTGGTACTCTTAATCTGAGCACAGTGCATGGTACGTACTTGTAAATTGTGGTCCAAACAGACCCTTTTTTTTCAAGTTTTTTGAATTCAATTGAAAACAAATGAAGACAGTCATTTCAATGCAATCCATCAAAACTATTTCATCATAAAGATTCCTACCATATATATATATACTTGGCTTACTCACAATTACTGATCTCAAACTATTGAATTAGTTTAATGCCTTTGTTTATTAGCTGTCCTGACTCTGTCTATAAGATTAGAGTAACATGATTAGATCTTAATGGAAGCTTTAATAAAGATGAACATGATATCTAGTTCTACTACTTGTAGACTTGTAGTACTCTGCAAGAGACTTAAACACCCTTTCAAAATGGAAAGCTTAGAGGGTTAGCTTACAGTAATCCAACTGTTTTAAAAGGCTAAAGTTGGTAAAGGAGTTCTTTTAGATGTGTTTATGACCTAGTTAAGGTTAGAAGTAACATGATGATGAACTTCTCTCATGTGACCACATGCTTAGGAGTAGGGACCAACCAATGTTTAATCTTTTAATCAATGTACAGTAGTCTAACTCCAAAAGGTTATCTCTTTTGACCAACTACATTAACAAGTCTATTTGTTTATATTCAATCCAATAACTTGTAAGTACCAGTCATCAATAGCAAAATCCATAATCATGTCAGATTTGTTTTAGGTCTAAATTTCAACCCTTCTACAGTTCTACATATTTAGAAGAAGTGCACATTTGTATTGGCACACATGCAGCCAAGCAAAGCCAAGTGTTTAAAGCTTTGTCTTTTACTTCCAGTAGGCTGCAATGCCAATGCCATGTATTGTATAAACATAATCTTAACTCACTTGTATCAAATTCACCAGACCATTTAGTTTAATAATCTGACTGTCCCAGCAATTATTAAGCAAAACAAGATTAAGAGGAAAAAAACCAAAACACCAACTTCCTCTTATAAAAACAGCAACTCATGCATACCTTAAGGCACCACGCCAGGACCCAACTAGCCAACTCAATATCCCCTCCTCCCCTTTCTTCTCCTGCAGATATGTCACAACTCACAACCACCATGATCTCTCTCGAGAGTGTTCAAGCAAACTCTAGATCAATGGATACAACATCTAGTCCAAGAATCTCATTTTCTTGTGATTTTCTTGATGAGAAGAACTTCATTTCCTTAAGTCCTAGTTCTGAAACAAAGAAAGTTCTTGATACAGAGAAAGATAAAGGATGTAATATAGACTTTGAGTTTCTTTCTACTGACTCTGCTACTGATACCATGTTGACAGCAGATGAGCTTTTTTCTGAGGGGAAGTTACTTCCTTTCTGGCAAAAGCAACATGTTGATAGACTCAACAAGATCAATTTAAAGCAAAAAGTGGAAGATGAGGAAGAAGAGAAGGAAGCTAGTAAAGAGGAGACTAATAGGGTAAGTTGGTTCATAGATGAAGATCCATCTCCTCGCCCACCTAAGTGCACTGTTCTCTGGAAAGAATTACTGAGGCTTAAGAAACAGCGCGCTTCTTCATTGTCACCATCATCATCAACCTCTTCTTCTTCTTCTTCATCATCAGATTGTAATGTACAAACAGCTTCAATTGATGATGGTAAGGGAAGTAAGGAGAGCATATGGAATAGAGAGAAGCATGTGAAGAGAATTAAACAAACATTGGAGAGAACAAGATCAGCTAGCATTAGAATAAGACCTGTGGTTAATGTACCTCTAAGCACCCAAGGGAAGAGTAGTAGTGGCCTGCCTCCTTTGTTTTCCCTTAGGAAAAGGAGTGTAGATAGGTGAGGATTGTGAGTGAAGTTGAGTCTGTTTCTAGGATTTCTTTCCATCTTCTTCCTATTCTTTTCAATTCCATAATTTTGGGAGTTTTGTAGTTGTTGTGGATCTGTTACATTGCATGTAAAGCTGAATTTTCTTATGTAGGAGACATCTGAATATGATTTGATCTTCGCACTTCACCCCTGGTTAAATCAATCTACTGTTCAATTCTCTAGATTTAAATGTTCCTAGCCTCCCTAATTTTAAGTTTATTTGTAATCCCTCTAATATAAGTAACAATTCTATTTCAAAAACTTTGGTGTTAATAAGTAATGTTCACTTCATTGGAGTTTTAAAGCATTATTATGAGTTTTGGTTCTTACCTGTGTTTTTTCACAAAAAGGTTTGTTATTAAGGATCCAAATAACACTTCTCTAACAGGCAGATTTTGCATTTGAATGTTTCCTAACCATTAACAGGCTTTTTGTACTATGTTGTGTTTACCTTTGGGGCACCTCTGTTTTTTGAACAGACCTTTGTCTCTTATACTTCAAAGCTCAAACAGCCTAACTTCAGCTACTTCACATTTAACTGCATTTTAAAGGTCAAAGCTAACCTTTTCTCTAGCTTATTCTAAGCATTTAGCTAATTTGAAATCGTTTTGTTTGTGAGAGCCTTGAAGCTTAGTCAGTCTTCGTCAAAAGCTCTACCCTTTGAAATGAGTATCTGGTGTTCCACACTGACTATTAAAAAGGAAGTAACAGCTGTGTTTGTGCATAGGATTAACAATATGTTCACTGCAAATAATAATTACAATGATAATAATACTATCAATAAAAATTAAAAACAAAGGCTATCAAAGTTTTCAACCTACGTATGAGTTCTTCCTTAGTTCATTTCCTTTATAGTAAACAAATTATAAAAGATGCTTGCACAATGTTCTTTCCATATGCTTATTTTTTCTCTGTCAATAGCATAAAATAATTCTAAGAGCCAAAGAGTTGTACATTATTTGTGTAAGATAATCATGAGATAATGAGAAGCTTGTTGAATCAATTAAATGCAACAATATCCAACACAAATGTTACAAATGTGGTCATAGTACATATACAAAGATCAATTGATACATATATATATTTCAGATGGCACTATTTTCCTAACAACATTGCCAGATAGCTTTTAGATCACACTCATTCAACTAATCCAAAAAAATCCTCCTAACTAATTATGCACAAACATTTAATCTATACAAATTTTACGTATTTCACTTTGCAATGAAGAGCCATATTTTCTCCTCTTGCAAGACAAGAATAAAATTCAGTTCTGGTGTTATAAACAGAATCCCTTCTGTTGCCTACTTCACATATACTGGAAAATCAATTCTTGTATAGTAATTGCAAATTTAATATTTCGGAAAATGCTTTTGAAATCAGATTTTATGTGGATGACGTTAACCATGTATTTACCTTGGTATAAAGAAACAACATTTAGGATTAAGGTGATGGAAACGAAAAGTGGTTTCCAGGGGAAAACCTAAGGAGGAAAAAAAAGTCAATTAGTTGCTTGAAATGGAATTTGAGAAAAAAAAACACACTGAAGAAGAAGAAAGTGACATGGCTTGAGGATCTTGACACTTACGTGAAATTCAATCCAGGATTTCCTGTAAGGCTGTCTGGGACTTGACCAGTCAAGTTGTTATTTTGTATGAAGCTGAAATATACCAGCACGTGATATGTTAAGTAAGTTTAAAAGGAGCACTGCTAAATCCCACACTTGCTAGAAGTAACTAAAGCGGCACCACAAACAAACTCCAAAAATAGTTCATCAATTATTAGCATAATACATGCACGTAAAGATAGAGAGTCAATACTGTAGTGCACGAGTACATGATATGAAGCCTAAGTGCATCAGTTCATGCATGTTGATTTCAATATACTCAAACTTACAGTTCGCGCAGGCTGACCATGGTTCCCAGTGATCGAGGAATCTCTCCACTAAACTGATTATTCTCTAAATGCCTACATTAAAGATAGCAAATCAATAAAAGTGAAAAAAAAATGTTGCACTGCAAGCAAATTTTTAGACTTGGTATAGCAGGTTTCAGAAATTTGGATCATTCATGACACAAATAAAAAATGATAATCCACTATCAAAAACAGTAGTATAATGGCTCTTTCTAACATACACTATTTATGTTCATAACTCATAAGTCATAACCTACTGGACGTCTAGAATATCTAAAGACTGGCTCATGAACTATGTTATCTTGCTTAATCTAAAGATACACATGTATCGTAAAACAAAGAGATGAAGAAAAACCAAAAGCTTACAATGACTGCAGTCTCCTTAAAGAACTGAGATCAGGAATGGGCCCTGACAATTTGTTGTTCCCGAGGAAACTGCCATTTACAACAAAAGATCATCATTCATACAGTTTGTGTTCCGTAAGATGCTAATTTAAGAAATTAAAGGGACGTACATATCAGTTAATGCTGTCAAATTAGCTATAGCATCAGATATAGATCCTGAAAGACCCATACTTGTCATGTTCCTGGAATAAACACCAACATATAAGTTTTCTCTAACAGCAATATTTAGCAAAATCTGATTCAAATTTCAAATCATAACTCACAACGTGATCACACGGATCCGAGGACCCTCGGAGCATGTGACTCCTGTCCAGGAGTACTGACGAGGTAAACAAGGATCACCGTTCCAATCTAAAGGGGGATTTTGAAAACTCTCTTTCACTTTCAGAAGAGCAATTACTGCAATAGCAAACACGGTTTTGAGTTAGTGAATAACAACACTTAAATATGAAATTTAAAAACTTAAGAAAAAAACAAGATTTGAAAATGAAACATAACATGCAATTTTGCGTGCTTTCAGCGTGGTTGTGATAGTATGTCCTTATGTGATTATCTTTCATGAACGACTAGTGAGTGGACAAGGTCCCTGGATGAGCTCTACTTATAATGCAATGTGATGTTTTAATTCACTTTAAGAACAATTGGTCAGGGTGTGGTCTCACATCACAATGTATTTCTAAATATAAGCTTTAGAACTCCCTCCTTTAGAGATTAATCAGTAGTTGGTTATTCCCAGTCAGTAATATAGTTTGAAGGCCTGCCCTTTTTAAATAGATGTCTTTACTCTTTATACACCTACGTGAGATCTTTAGGGCCTCTTATATGGAAAAGAATTTCCTACTTTTAGATTGTGTATAGGTGTCAGATAGCATACCATCTCGAGTGGCAGTTGTTCCTCCAAGCAGCAGCACATTGAAAATCTCTCCAGCATTAATCATAGGACCAACATCTGATCCGGCAGCTGGTGTCAGAGTAATTTTCGTAACTCCGGAGAGCGGCCAGCGAGTTGCGAAAATAGAAACACCAGTTGGTGTCACATTCAGATTATGGTAGTAATTTATTCCATTCAATGAGATGTTAAATATACTTGATTCCCCAACCACCAGATCGCGAATTTCTGCAAAGTATAACGCAATGTAGTAGATGGTGTTTGGAAGAGACACCGAAGGCCATTGCAATTCCATGGGTGCTACCTCGTCAGATGCCAATTCAGTGTCAAATACCTTTGAGGGGGGAAGATTCCAGAAACCAGAAACAGATATATTCCTGGTGCTTTGTATAATAGAGTTATTGTCCCCAAACGGCTGCCAGTATCGATCAAATGGGTCATCTGGATATCTGGTTTTCACAAAGAAAGATCAGAGCCAAATCAAAAGAAAGCTGGAAAGGGAAATCAATTGTCCCATCTTCTCAAATACACAACAAGATTCATAAAAACCAAAACTTTAAACATTCTAAATATATGTATATATCCACTTATTAGGCCTACAGTTTATGAGTGAATAATTGGTTTCTTGAGTTCTTTTTTTGGAAAATTTATCAAAACATGCCAAGACTATCAAACAAATCAAAAATCAACAACTCCATGTTTATCTTTGCATCTAGTTACATACTATCTTGAGGAGAACAGAAAATTAAACAAAAACGATAGTTAGCAATGCATACAACTTGATTACAATTCACATCCTTGTGATTACATAATTGTCATGTTTTGGGGGATTTTACTTACAGTTACAGTAGATAAATAAAAATATTCAATCGATGAAAACAATCAATATTAGAATGCCTGAAAGCAACACCATAGGGCCTAAATACTCGAAATTTCAACATCAAGCTATAACACTAAGTACAATAACAATAAAAGCCTTACTTGATTAGTGATCCCAGGTATCCAAAACTGTTCCTTGCAATCAAACTAAGACCATGAGTCTCAAAATTTGTCGAATTATAAATAGAATCCCCCAAGATCACAAACTCCAAAGCAGAAATAAACGGATCCGAATCTGTATAACTATTAACCCCAATACACACACTCATGGTCTTCCCCTTGGCAACAAAAACTCCTTCATAATAGGAAGAATACCCTTTAACATAATCCTCAGTAGTATTAACAATACTCCATATTGTTCCATCAACAATTTGATCAAAAACTGGTGGTAAATCAAGACCGTTGATTCCTCCATAAAAATAAGTAGTTCTAATCAAGTACTTAGCTTTACGAAACACAGGAACATTAAAGCAATATTTTTGGGGATTTTTAGTTAAAGGGAAAGATCTCACAGTTGAAAGTGTTGGAAGAAGATCAGATGCATTTAGGGTTTTTGATGTACCAGTTCTGATGTATGCTGCATCAGCTTGCCATATTCGATTTTCGATTATTGATGAAGTATTTGCACCGCAATCGATTAATAAACCTGAAATGAAGACAAAATTAGAATAATTAGAATTCAATTTCAAAAAAAAA
>JABWDY010017542.1:1279-12713 GCA_013358455.1 Thalictrum thalictroides | reverse complement strand
TGGTGGTCATGAGTGTTTTTTTTTTTCTTTATTATTTTTTTTTCTCTCTTTTTATCATCATTTGCTGGTCAGATGAGTTTGAGTTCTAGAGTTAAAAAGATTGAATCTTTGAATAAGATTTCCTCAAAAACTACCCACCAAACAAGTTATTTCTTTAATCTAAGTTTCAGCTATACTAATTCTCTTATAGAATTCTGTTTGATCTTTTAGTTAACTTCTGTTATGTTAATTTTGGGGGGTTTAAGTAAAACCTCTCTCTCTGTTACTCGCATAGGTGTTAAATTTTTACCTAAGAGCATCTCCAATGATATAGTGAGTTAGAATGTGAGTTTTATGGAATATATGAGGGTGTGAATCCTATGTGGCACTAAAATATAACCAATGAAAATTTTTCTCTCCAATGCTAAGGTGTGAAAACAAACTTCTATGCGACGTGTTAAACAAAAATTAATAAATTTGTATCTTAATTTCTTATTTTAAAGAAATAAAAAGTGTTTTTATTATAGAAAACTGATTTTTTAAATAGAAATAATAACTGTTTTACTGACTAAGCAAAACTCACATTGTGAGATTGAAAGTCTAATTTCTGACTATCATTCTCACAATGTCAATTATAAACTAATACCAAATCACTCATGGTTAATTAATAGATTGTATTGAAGATGTGTAACTCATTTTCACTTTAACTCATATTAGCATTGGAGATGCTCTATGTTGATAACTCACATAGTCACAGTCTTCTCCCATCTTCTCTTTTTGAGAAGAAAATGCCAAAACACCCTCCATGCTTTTAGTACACTATGTACTTCTCAGAGAACAACACCACAATTAATAGCCATTAAAAGGAAAATTCTCAGAGAACAATTACCACAATACATACACAAACCCAAACATTTATCTGTGTCACTCAATTCAACTTCATATAGATACTGGAATTTACTACATTCTGGTAACTTAAAGTTTCAGTTTCAGCTGCCAAAACAAGTACACTCCAATTAAAACCCAAGTACCCAACTGGCTTGGAAAATGCAGTTATAATCAACACCACAATTAGTAGCCCTTAAGGCAAATTCCCATCAACGTTTTGCTGCAATCTTGCTTGACTGAACTCTGAAGACATTACCACACTACATACTCAAAGCCAAACATTTAACAGTATCACTAAATCAATCTTCACTGGAATTTGCTATGCTCTGGCATCTTGTACTTTCAGTTTCACCTGCCAAAACATGTACTCAAGCCAATAAGCTTGGAAAATGCAGTTATAATCAGTAAATTGATTCAGCATGACCATATATGAGATATATTTTCCTCAATACTGGTGACGCTGTACAACCTTATATGTCGGTCAATAAAAACAAATTTTTGGATTACCTGCAGGCAAAGATGCAAAAGCCCACAAGCCAATAACAATAGAACCAACCATAACAATTAAGTGAAAACAATAGCAATTAAGCGATCTCAAGTCTGAAATTATACCAAGGATATCTTCAACATTAATCGAAGTAGACTATGATACCCATTGAATGGTCTATATCAAGCATAAGCCTCACAAGCACAGTACAAAAACTCTCATCATTAACACACAATAAAAACATCCTATAATAGATCAGGCCTCTTAGTTCTGTCAATCCAACTGATGGTCCATATCGAGCTTACTAATTCAATAATAGTACTACTTTTCTACCTCTGGCCAGAATCCGGAGACCCATCTCCATAAGAAACTAGGCCCTTTCCAGGTGGACTACCAGAAACTGACCTTGAATTGTCCTTTCTTGTGAGCTTCGGATATGGCGAGTCTGACGAGGATCTAGTAATCGATGGACTCCTACTCTTGCTCCTACTTCTGCTACTTGAAATTGATCTTCTTTTCTCTGATTTCAAGCTCCCACGAGATCTAGTTTTCACAGGTGAGCGGCTACGATCTGGGCTAGGACTGTAGGCCCGCTTTCCACGTCTTCGGTAGCGAATCGGACTTCGCGACAAACTGTGGCTTCGTGTTCTGCTTCTTCTGCTCCTATACCTACAATTGAAATATTTATTCTTGAAATAGTCATTACAAAAAACAAAGATTTATGATTTATCATACAAAGTCACAGGTACGGAAAATAATTTTTAATAACCACAACAAAATGAAGAAACTGTGATTCGCGATAAAATATGTGAACCAAATTCACCACTGTAAGACTTGTAAATAATTAACTTTACGCATATTACACAACAAGGATGCGCCAAATTAGTTACTTGGAAACATGCAGAGGTTTAAATGAATACAGTAAATCATAATCATTATTCATTTCACATGAAGCAAACAAATATAAGACTTGTTTATATATTCATATTAGAGAGATTTTCCAATCGTCCAATGTAATCTCTCATGAGTGATAAACTGATAACATGGCAATAGAATCTGCCACAATTCTATGGTACGGAGTTTTTCCAAGTCATTTCTTTCAAAGAAATTAATGAAGGAAAATAAGAATGATGGTTATTCGATTAAGTTTGGATGTACTAAGTAAAGAATGAAATATTCTATAACCTTGGAGGAGTTCTCCCTCTTATTGGGCTCCTATAATGCCTAGAGGAATGATCATTGTAGCTCCTGTAGCTTGAATATCTGTCATACAAAACCAGTAAAGAAATTATTATGTAACAGAATAACTCAAAACTATACATCTAAAAGGGTTGATTGAATCAGCTAGGCTACTCACCGGTCACGGTCACTCCTCCCACTGTAGCGATGCAACCTAAAAGGAGACCGGTCTGGAGAAGGGGTCCTGTATCGTCTCGCATAGGAGTATCGTTGGCTAAAACCTCTTCCTCTTCTAATGCGTTTAGGCGAACCATCTGGGGAAACACTTCTTGAAGTACTCCTACCACGGCTGGGAAGAGGTGATCGCCCCTTGCGACCAGGACTCCTTGAATAGCTGTGTCGATGACTCCTGCTTGGTGGTCTTATAGGACTTCGAGTCATGCTCTTTCGTGAGCGACCCCTCCCCGGGCTTCTGCTTAAGCTTCTTCGTGATGTTCTTTTTACTGGACTGCTTAAGCTTCTTCGTGATGTTCTTTTCACTGGACTACTGCTTATGCTCCTTTCAGGACTTATACTCCTCACGACAATCAAGGGGCTCAAACTAATAGTTCTTTCGCGAGAGAATCTAAGCAGACTCTGGCTACCACTTCTTCTTGACGGGGATCTTGCTGGACTTTGGCTAAGACTTCGTAATGGGCGAGCTGAGCTCCTGCTGATACTTCTCTGGGGTTTATCCCTTACGCTTACTGGACTTTGGCTTCTGCTAGCACTTCTAACCAGGCTCCTGCTCCTGCTCCTGCTACTAATACTCTTTCTCTCAGGGCTTCTGCTGATGCTCCTGCTTTGTTGCGGCACACGTTCAGGGCTTCTACCAAGGCTTCTAGGTGCTGGACTCCTGCTCATGCTTCTTTTGCACTTCACGTTTGGGCTTTTGATCAAATTCGTCCTTGGACTAATACTCATACTCTTACCCATGGCCCTTTTGGGACTCATGCTTCGGCTCCTGCTCATCAACTTATAATAAAATACCAAATCTGAAAGGATCGTTGAGCATAAACAATAACTCAGGTGTGAAAAGAAGAATAGAAAGACCTAGATTTGCCTGGGAGATCTACTAAATCAGGTTGTCTTTCTGCAGTTCTGTTTGATCGGGTTTCTGAGTCGACCCCATTGCTCCGCACGTTTCCATTTTCCCGTGGTGATTCACCTTGATGCTCAACCACTTCGGTCGCAACCTCTTTCTTCAGCAGAAGGGTAGCAGCATCTTTCTCCATTAGTGAGGGAGATTGTTTTTCGCCTACAAAGATATGTACCAAAACAGAGCATGTTAATCATATCAGGATGTGTTACCTTTAAAATGTGGGAACGCCGAGAATTGACAAATTATAGGTACCTCTGTAGGCCACACAAGAACAGTAAGAAAATGGTACAAGTGTGTACAGGATCAAAATAAAAGAATATATTTCATGAGATGAACACTATAATTGATAATGTCTACTGTTATCACTTATCAAATGAACAAGATGGTTATATGATGAAATAAGAATGAGATGTTGAATGTTGGAAAAATATAAGTATTGTGCAATGCTTTTTCAAAGCATATTGTTCTACCATAACACAAACGTCTATATATGTGGCTTAGAGTGTGTGTTGTGTGTGGGCACGCAGAAACAAATCACCGACTGACAAAATACTAAATGCGTAAATAGTAGATCCACATACTAACAAAAAATAAAATCATATTGAAGCTCTTGTGATTTAAAACTTACCAGATGTATGAGAAGAATTTTTGGACTTTCGAGCAGGAGGCAGGGGATCATCCTCGGAGCTAGTTTCACTGCTACTTTCGGTTTCAGTATCACTGGGACTCTCCAAGGTCCTAGCAAAACAAAATATATAGGTCTTTAGTCTTATTATAAAAATTCACCAAAGTCGCCTCCCCAAATATAAACCAGATCATGACATCTCGAGACTTGGGTGACATGATACTAACAAGAATCAAAACAGTTGCATATGCTTGGCAAATGCTTCACAAAAAATTAATTTTCCACTACATTTCAATCATGAAGACCAACTGGAACCATCATACATATCAAACAAAATGTTGTTTTTACCTTTTTGATTTGTGCCTTGATCTCTTATCACGTCTTTTCTGCCGCTTTTCACGTCGTTTGTCTCTTCTTCTTTTACTGCGTTTATACTTGTCTCTCTTGTGTGATCTTTTCCTCTTCTTACGCCTGTCATCACTTGAAGAGCTAATGTCAGATGAAGAGGAAGAATAATTATCAGAGTCACTATCTGATTCAGACGACTCAGTATCTGAATCCGACGAACTATCGGACTCAGAGGTAGAATATCTTCTTCTCTTTTTCTTCCTCCTTTCCCTAGAAGACTTCTTAGTTTTTCCCTTCTTTTTCCCTTCATGGATATCAACATCAGAAGAGGCATCCTTTGATTTCAATTTATTCGCTTTCTTTTTGCCTGTGCACAAAATCGAGTAGTTTACTCCGTTTAAATTTTCACTATTAAAACGTTTCTCAAACTAGATTTTATATAAATAAACTACATAGTTCTATAGAATCATTCACAGACAAGATCACAATTCATCAATTTCCACTAAACCACTTCATGATTTATACCTTCAAAAAGTTCCCCGCACTTAACAATTTTCACAAGATAAGCAGGTTCTCCTTTCTCTGAACCCGCATTTTCAATCTTCTTCAGTGTCTTGCGGCCACGCACAAGCTTTCCAAAGACCACATGCAACCTGTTGAATCAAGAGAGCACTGAACATCTTAAGTAATAATATGTTACAAACGATGCATCAACAAAGAAGGATGTGACTTATGAATTATAAATGAATTGGATACAGGACAAAGTAGAGTACTGAAACCGACCCGTCAAGATGGTGTGCCTCTTTGAAGGTGATGAAGAATTGAGAGCCGTTTCGGTTAGGACCAGTATTCCACATAGATAGATAACCAGGGCCATCATGTTTCAGGCTGAAAGATTCATCTGGAACAATGTCAAAACTACCACTTATTACCAACAATAGACAAATCCGGTAGCTCCTAAGCTAACGTAACAAAACACACAATTACCTCACAAGAAAGCAAGACACCCTCCACATACCCATATATAAAAGCAGCAAACAGATTAAAGATGTTGATGAGACAGAGAGAAACATAGGAGTTCATTTTGACATTGTATATGCACATACAACTCCATCAAGTTCATCGGAAACAAATGTTCCAAGAAATTAACAAAATGTCCACTCACAATTTTCGGATGGACGGATCAAGATAGGGTTGGGGGCAACTGACTT
Organism: Thalictrum thalictroides; assembly: GCA_013358455.1. NCBI lineage: Eukaryota > Viridiplantae > Streptophyta > Magnoliopsida > Ranunculales > Ranunculaceae > Thalictrum > Thalictrum thalictroides. The sequence goes on along the minus strand of JABWDY010017542.1, from coordinate 6,855 downwards.
AAATTTCTAATCATGAAAACAACAAAAAAATTTATGTACCGAATTTTGGGTGTCTAGGGAAAACACTTCTTCAGCACACCCTTAAATTTTCTAAACCCGTATTGAGCAACTTTACTAATTTGATAAGATCTTTTAAATTATTACTTACGAATACTAATACTAACCCATTTAACAATAATAACAACCCTCAAACATTATTCCACAGTTCTCCTTTTGATGCCACGTAACTACAAAACCTTGTCGAGGTCAATAATTTTGCTTAAAAAACAAGGTTGAGAACAAATTAGTAATTCATGTGTAGTGTAATAAACTAATAGTTGATCCATTTCAATCATCAAATTCACCAATAATTTGTACGTTGTTTACTATTTCGTATTTGGGAAGAGAGATGGGGTGGAGGTCTTCTTATGAACAAATTTTCTTTAACGAATAAATTTAAAATGTGTAAGTAACCTCTGAAGCACAGACAACTCACTAAATCTCACGCACCGAAACACTAGACAGTGTCTGACACTTCAAAGTGTCCTATTTCAAAAAACAAAATTTTCTAAACTGGACACTGCATCAGGACACTGCTGGACACATTGGCTAAGGGATAACTTTGTTATGTTAGCATTTTAAAAATGAAGAGGGTTAAGGATAGAATAAAGAAACATAATTGTGGAGAGAGAAACAAACAAAAGATCTCCAGAAACTTCTTTCTTAAGCCTCAAGGGTCTCACCTACTCTTTTCATCTTCTACTCTCTTCTCTCCGTTACTTTCTCTTCATCTTTCTCAGATCTGAAATGTTGGTGTGTGTATATATATAACCTGTAGGTGTCCTACTTTTTAAGAAAATTACTTGTAAGTGTGTCCGTGTTCATACTTCATAGTGTGTGACATACCATACTACAAAATTCTTACAAAGAATCACCGGGATGTGTATGCATAACTTAAACTTCTCGTCATATAGACAAATGAAAACATTGATTAATAAAATGTGTTTAAAGTAAGGTTATGATCACGACGAACATATCACACACACTCCACCAGGCAATGCCCACTACATTAATACAGATTGAAGCTCCTTGCGCACAGAACAAGTCACACTTAATACTCGAGCATAGCACATATAAAAGTAAAACTTAACAACAAAAGAAGAAGCATAAGATGTTCATTCATCATTGGATGAATTCTCAAACAAAGCATGCTTCTAAAGTTTTCTTAATATATGAATTAACAGCATAATAATGTAACTGCAGCAAACTGAAAAAAAAAAATAGATATCATAATAGTACCTTCAAACTTTCTTCCATATATGCTCTCTCCGCCAGATCCTACCCAAAAAAAGACAAAAGGGGTTAAACAAACTCCATGAGTATTTTACAGTAAGAAATTGAAACTTGGTTTAAGCATAATAGGCTAATGGCACAAAAGAGAATTGTAAAAACATTTCACAACCTAAATTCAGCAGCTTGAACGTATGATCAATATTTATTGACTGATATAGCAGTTAATAAAAGAAGGGAAGAGAAATAAATCTCTGGATCTAAACAATTTGTACACTCCAAATACTTCACATTAGCTTTACTAATAAAACATGAATCATAAAAAATGAATGATTACTACCTAAATGCAAGAAATCTGAATTAATTATGACATCAAATTTGCAAAAATACAAAGATATTGTTAACAAGTTAAGAAATAGTCCTTTGAACAACATAATAATCTTATTAATTCTTCTAACTACTCCTGCTTAAACTGTGCTATCATGACTTAACAAAACATTAATAACTCAATAAGGTGTTTCGACAGAAAGCTGAACTCTGTGGATTTAAATTGACTTTACAACATAGAAGATTATCAATGAGAATTTAGCAGTTGGAACTTTGTCAGACTTAAGAACATTCAACTCTTAGTTTATACCATATTTTAATGATATGCTAATCAGAGAAATGAAAATAAACATATCAATCAATGCTTTGATTCTCATGTTCCTAACGTAGCTGAGTGACATAGCCAACAGTGATATTTGGTCTCCTGACCTCCTCTAGTGTTAAATTAACTAAGCTTAGTTTGAACAGATTGCTTATATATGTATGTCTAGTTACAATGTACATAGAGGTTGAGATAGACCACATTAAAGGCATGTCATATATTGAACCAAATACAGTTTAAAGAAAAATAATAATAAAAAGCAAAATCTAGACATACCATCTCGATTGGAAAAATCGCCAGCCTGCACATCAATAAATAGTATTAGTTAATAAGAAAGAGAGAACAGAACTTTCTACATAATTGGCTTGGCTAGGGTGCAGTTTAGTAAAATTATGAGGATGGACAACTTAGTAAGTACAACCTCAAATACATCACAAGAAAAGCAGTCGTGACCATCAGCCCTGTATCCTACAGCATAAACAACGATAACTGGCTAAAGGACAACGACCATCACTTCCAACTCAGCTTAACCAGAGAATATGAGCATAGGCAATTATTGACAGCCAATTTGATGAAGAATATGCACACTAAAGGGAGACAGAAGTATTCAAAGGGCTAACCTGAGCCATCGACCCTTTAACTATTCGATGGAAAATAGATCCTTTGTAGTGTAAGGGTTTTCCAGTTATGGGACCAATTTCATGCTCACCTGTAAAGACACTGATTACTTAAGAGAACAGCAGTAGAAAATTTATGATTACAGCTCAAATCTTATAATAATACAGTGAAGTCATTATTGTTTTATCACATAGGCATACAAAACCTTCAAGGAAAGCATTGAGGCCTGAAATGCGTAAGATGGAACACCATTGTAAACCAAAATACGGACCCAATAGTTCAAAGCTTGATAAAAATTGAAGATCAATGTGTTGGAGACAAAATAAAATTCCATAAAACACAATATATTACCCGTACAAAGTGCCCGGAAGTTCTCTGCAGTCTTGGGAACAACATCATAGAAAAGCTGCAAAGGACATAAGGTCAGAACTATGATTAGCTATATCATGCAGGTATGCCTAATTTAATAACAAATAACATTAAACAATAGGCATATAAAGATTAGCAATAATAAAAGAAGCTGCAATGACTCTCATAGTATAAAGAAAACTGATTATACCTCAAATATCATTTTTTCAGCTGGATCGCCATCGATAGACACGTCCAAGAAGACCAGAGGCTTGTCATGGGTCATTTCTTTCCTACTTTGCAGTAGATATAAACTTACACTATCATCCCAGTGATCTGGTGATAGAGAAACGGTCAATGAGAAAACACAATGATTTTATGATGACCACCAAATAGCAACAACTTTGACTTTAATGATTCTTATAATTATCAATTCAAAACGTTTCTTTCCAAGAACTCAAGGAAATGCATCTCCATATTTCTCTTGCAAGGATGTGTGCATAAGGAAAAGATTAGTACATTCCTGACTTATAGTTTAATTTATATAAGAAACAACAATCTACTCTACTTCTCAGAAAGTTAAGAGAGAAATTTATTCCCAATCAATCCATTAGACAACGAAAAACTGCTTGGAAACTCATTTTCCAAATGATGAAAATACTCTTTGACCTAGAGATGAAGGAAAGCTTTTTGTTCAAATAAATCACTTCCTAAAATAAATATAACCTGATTTTCCAAATATATTTATCTTATATCCCTGAGTTTTTCTACTTTGTTCGTGTGAAATCATTCAGTTTCTCACATAGACCATATTGTAAAAAAAAATACAGATCTTTCTTACTCTCTTAAACCCTAAACCACTACCAATAAGATTCATCAATACCACCATCATCTATTATACATTGCTAACAATCCAACTCAACATCTCACTAAGCATAAATCAAACAAATCGCATATAGAAAACTAAACCCTAGCTGAAATCATCAACTCTACTACTAAAATCGGAAAGTTTAGATAAGAATAAAACCATAAACCCTAACTAAACTTTGATTAATTAGAACCTCAACTATTGACAATAACAAAAGAAAATTCCATAAATCGCAAATTACGAAGCTAAAATTCAAGAAAAAGAAACTAGTAATATAAATAAGTAGAGAATAACGTAGATTTGAGAGGAGATTTCGTGAATGTTTGGGGTGTATAGATTTGATTTGAAAATGGGGAAAATAGAAAGAAAAACCCTAGATTTACCTGAAGGTGGTGTAATACGCAGCTGTTGCTGCTACTCCACATAAAATATGAGAGAGAGTTCGTGATGAGAAAGAGAATATAAAACCTAAATGCCTTTTAACCTTACCTTTAGCTTCTACTTCTACAGCATTCGGTTTTAATTTACCGATAATACCCTTGCTCGTTCTACAGCAGGGCCAATGGGCCATCGCATCTATTCGCATTTATACCTGGACAAATCTCAGTGTACGGTATGTCAAATCTAAAAATTCTCAAGGACCAGGTGAATACGTTTCTCTGAGATTTTAACCTTCACAAAACTATCAACTTGGGACCTCAACTATACCGAATTATTTACTTCAGACACTGTACTTTTTATTATTCAATTAAGGAACCGACTTTAACGTATTATTTAGGAATAATCAAAACTCAGTAAAATGTGTGTGTTTTGTGGTTTATTATGTTGTTGATATGTCAATTTTTATTTGACACGTCTTCCAAGTCACTATATCAGTCCTCAAAGTTTTTTCTTCTTGGCCCTACTTGTTTGAGCTGCAAAAATATAAAGTTTTGCCAAAACTACAATTAGGGTGGTCCCCTCTATGATTAATTCGTTGATTTTATTGGTCCCCACCTATTTAACTTAAACTTTAATAGTCCCCCACCTATATAACTTAATATAAACATGAGAAAATGTGTAAAATTTTTGCATCAAATAACACAAAATTTATAAAGAAAAATATAAAATCTTTGCACTCTTAAAAAAACATCAAAGTTTTGCATCAAATTTGTTCATAAAAGTATTGATCTAGAGTTTCGATAATATTAAATTAGGCTAATTTTTAAGCAAAGTTTTGCATGGTCACCAAGCAGAGCCCTTATTGCAAATCTTTATCATCTTTTCCAGTCCAAATAGTATAACATTTTCTTTCTTCTTTCGACAAGCTACGATTGAATTGTTCATCAGTTTGATTCCATAGCAATTAGGGATTCATTGTTGTTTTTTAATTACAAAAAAGGAACTCCATCAATGCCTTCAGCAAATCTTTATCTATATCTAATCCTTCAGCAAATCTCTGTCTATATTTTCTTCAAATACTTTTTTTATTCCAAAATATATTAAGTTAAAGCACACAATATAGCTAAACTGACATCTTAAGTTGAAGCACACAATCTAACAAAACTTATATCTTTAATTAATAACACTTGAATCGAACTATTTTGTGAAATTAGCTATTCTTACATTTGATTCAATTTCATTAATTTAATAAGAGCGCATAGTACTTGAAGTCATAAAATTCAAAGCTTTAACTGTAAAACCCTTTTAACGAATTGAAACTAAGTCGTTATGTAAGGACCCGATTTCCTCTTAGGGGTATTTTAGTAATTTAACCTATAAACCTACGGACATGATTATATCTTAGTGTGATCTTGATCGATAGATGTTAGCTAAAGAAAAATA
>JABWDY010017445.1:7367-17793 GCA_013358455.1 Thalictrum thalictroides | reverse complement strand
TTTTATTTTTTTTGGGAGGGGTGTCTGTCCTTTAGTGTTTTCTCTTATTCAACTAAAACTAAATTTAAAAGCTGCTTTTTCTATTGCCCATTCAGAGTTGCAAGGATTTTTTTTTGAAGAGTTGGAACTGGTTCCTTCTCAAACCAATACATAAATCTACTTTAGTTTCAGAGGAAAACAATGCTTTCTATATTGACAAACAAAAACTGGCAACAATTGTACACATACCTATGGTTCCATGCAGGCATGCACACACACAAAACCAAACGCAAAGAAAGTAGCTACAAAATCTCATGAAATCTCGCAGTATCAATTATCTTTAAGAAGACTTCCTAGATCTATCCAGATATACATTAGAAACAACCATCTCATCCCCACAAAGTAACCAATTTCCCCCTCTCTCTCCACCCACACACGCAACTTCTCAAAAATAAAAGAAGTGGAAGGCTTATAACAACAGTTCTGAGATACAAGATAAGAAATTCATATCATGCCATAGCATCCAAAGTCTCAACAATCTATCTCATTTTCTGGGGGCTCGCAATTTCAACAGAACAGATATTAAGCATCTGGATACAAAACAGTTTGAAAACCAAAACAATAATGTCTGAAATCTAAAACAGTTATGAGCTTGGTACTGCCAAACTCTACAAATGTTTAATCTACAATACATTTAATCCGGATTGTCTACCTTATTAATGCCTGAGACTCGCAATCACAAACAGTTAAGGCTATTGTCTTATATTTTATTAAATAGAATCGAGTTAAAACGACATGAACAATTCTGGGAAAAGGATTAGTTTTCTATCTGGATTTGATTATATGATTTATAATATACTAAAAAAATTCATAAACATGTCTAACTTTAGTAAGAACAAGTGTGACAGGCTCATTCAATTAGCTGAGGATGAACTTACAGCAATTAAGGACTCTTCTGTTTGATAAGGCGATTTCATGAAGCAATAGCAATGTATCCAAGGTAAGTCTCCCTTCCAGTGTTTTCTGTGGATAAGTCCCCTAAATACATCTGTGGGACACATATCAATAGTTATGTCCTTATCAAGAATCATAATAACAAAGACATGCTAACAACTTAAAAATAGATTCACACAACCACAAATTATATACAACTCATCACAATCATCACAAGACAAAGCACACAAGAAACAATTCTTGACAGGAAACAACATATTAAAATATACAAATTGGATCATAACAAGTACAACTGTTACACAGATATCAAAATTATCATGGACTCGGACATACAATTCTTTTTCATATTAATATTCACAGGGTAATTACATACAAAAAAGGGATAATACCCCTCGTCAATTTCTCATCACGATGTGGATTGGGCTGGATCCTAATTTCAAGCTCACTTTGTAAGATGCTCATCATTAAAAATTTAAACAAATGTTCACATAGCCACATTACAAAGGGCGGTCAATAACATGGGTGGTGAAGAAGAATTCGAAGTATAATGAATTATGTTGATCAGATAACCACATTAGATGCAGGATGCATTGGTGCAGGAAAACATAAATACATAGCCACTAGGTCTAGCATAGTAGCATATATCATGTGGCTATGCACATATGTGAATTATCGATGGTAAAGTGTTTCGAAGATTATGAGTCGTTCTCTTTGATAAATTATAAGTCCTTGCTGAAAATAATTCGAGAGACCTTTTGTTACAATTTTGCCTGTTTACTAGAGAGACTCTAACCTTTTTGCCTGTTCGCTAGTTTGAGATAAATGCAACGGGGATTTAAAACTAGACAAGTCCCTTTCACTACGCCGAGTTGAAGTGCTAGTCAGGAAGGCTCTTGGAAAGTTAGAAAGAGAGAACTGTTATCAGTTATTCAGTGTACTCTCGTATTTGTTCTTTCTTCTACTGTTATGCTAACGAGAGAATGTTCCTTTTTTGTATCAAACAAGTCGAGGAAAACCAATGTATTTTCACTGGCTCCATTTTTTCTTCACCTTATACGTTGGTTTGAGGACACTTGATACACAAACACGACCAACAGTTTATGATGCCATTTGCTCTCAATTTCATAAACACACGTAGTTCGAGAAAAAAGTTATTAATAATTCAAGATTTTTAAGAAATGTTGCAACTGATACTTAATTACATAAGAATGATTTCATCTTCCAATTGCTTAATATTTGTTACAGAGGAACAAATAAACAATTACTCTTGTCATCTTCTAAAACACCGACCAAATGGTCAAGAACTTAATTGTTCAAATACTGTGCTCGATCACAAGAACTAAAAAGAGGAAGAAAGAATAAAGACAGCAATAGTATAAAAAATTAAAAAAAACTGCCACTTACCAAGAAACTGCAAAGCAGAAGCAGGTAAATTCATTACCACATGATCAACATGCTCCCAGGTTTTAATACTACTGGGCTTAATATCTCTCACACTCTTGTTTTTGCTTCTTTTTCTCCTAACTGCAGCATCAATATCAGTACCATCCAGGTTTCTAAATTCTATAGAACAGATGAAAGAAGCAAAACAACACTTTGTCAGCGGTTAAAAGAAAAGGAAAAAAAAAATCCAAAGCCATAGCGCTCATTATACTTCAATAGTAATTGTGTGACAATATAGAAACATCTGCAACATTAATAATGCTTTCACTATATTGACCCCCACAAACATGACATGCGAAAGTATCTACAAATCCGTTTACAAATCAACTAAGCAGGAAAGCGACTTCATGTCTCATAAATGACATAAAGTATTCAAAGTGGACTTCAAAATAGAGATAAAAGTTTAAAAGTACTCTACAGTTCTACACCTAAAAATCAAACAAAAATAAAAACTATGCACCATTCTAGCAAGATACAATCATACAAGAGTAAGAGATACATACAAGCAATGAACACTGCTAGCTCAACTCCAACAAATCACTCACTCCTACGATAGCACAAAGAGGTAACCCTTGTATTATTGCTACTGCTTGCACCAAAGGAACAACACTCCTTTGATGTTTATAATCAAACGAGGCACGTCACGAGATCTTCCCCTAAAAGTGTCTCTAGTTACACTCTAACTAAATTCACCAAAGCATCACAAATGAGATGATGCCTCACAGCCTAATAGCATGTATGGGAGACCCTAGGTTTCCTTAAATAGATAGATTTGTTTAACTCATAAGGCCCACGAAAACTAATTCTTTTATCTTGTTGCAAGTCTTACCATGTAAAAGTGCAGAAAAGAAGGTTTATAGTCCCTCAATACAGCCAATTCAAACGCAATAAGAAATATAAATAATGAGAAAAATCAAAATATATATTTCAAGGTATAGAAGTTTACCTTCCTCAGTATTTTCAGAGGGCCTTTTAGCTACAGTAGAAGAAGCCGTGCATGGACATCCTGGGCCTTCTTGCTCATTGGAACAATTAATTGGCATATCTTTACTGTCAACTGCAAAGCCCAGTGAAGTTTCACATGTGTTTTCAGGACAGAAAATTATAATGACATTTGGAAAGAATTTTTACCTGTTGGCTTCTCACTTTCAGACAACTTGACTACATTTACAGGAATATTGCAATCAGTTTCTACACAATCTGAAGGTTCCATTAAGTGAGACATAAACGCTCTTGCATCCATATTATATGCTCTAACACGATCATCTACCTCGTTAATCTCTGCATTGATCTTCAAGTAGTGGACACTGTTTGGGTTTAAGTCGTTCGCATATACTGTGCATCCTTTTTGTGCTGCTGGAATGGCAAAAGGGCCAATACCAGCAAACATGTCACAAATGATCTCTCCAGTCTTAAAGAGAGAAATTAGTCGTGTGTGTTCATGATCCAATCTTGAGTTCCAATAGACCAACCCATAGTTAAGCTTGAACGTCGCTCCATACTGCTTTACTTCTGTAACCATATCATCAGTTCCTGCTAGAACTTCAAATTTGGGAACTCTGAACTCATTCGTAATGTCTCCAACTTTGTTTACAACAGTTTTAATTTTTGGTTGGTTTTTCTGCAAAAATTTAGTAAAATTTAAAATAGCACCAATACATAAGCATAAACATATGGTTTCCGAAAGCAACAGGATCAGAGATTGACTTTTAACAGAGGTCCTAACAATAATATGCTCTAAATATCCTGAAAAAATGCTCTTCTAACAGAACACTAGCAACGCATCCCTACTGGTAAGAAGGAAAGATAAAGATCCATATAAAAAGGATAAGACTGGCTAACAAAAATATCACACTTACATCATAAATAACCTTTGCAATCACATCCTTGAAAGCAAGTAGATCATCACCAATATTCAAATGAGCAATATGACCTGATGAAAAGAATAAAATATGTTAGTTTGTTTCCTAAACCTGAGAAATTCAAGATATACGAAACTGACTTAAAATGCTAAATGTGCAATGATTTTGATGAATCATCTGTAGACTTGTTGAAAACATACAAGCACACAATTATGAGAACAAAAGAAGAAGAAAAGGAGGGGAAGTAAACACATCAAACGGTGGGAATATGAGAGAGTACTTAACTATTGTCTCAAATGAAGAAGGTACCTCCAGTCCAGGGGGTAGTATCTGCTTTAAGATTTGGTCTAGAAAAGGAACAATAAGCTCATGTTTAGAAACACATCTGAAGAATAGGTACAAATATGAAGAAGACCCACTCTATATACATCACAAGTTTGCATTAAAAAATAAATAAGAAAAAGAGATGACGTGCAGTGCTACATGTAGAAAGTTTACATAGATACTTTTAACACAGAAAAGCACCACATCTTTTATATAGAGATGCCACCAAGTCACCAACCATAACCGATGCATTTCCAGAGAAGGGATAACTAGACTAGCTGTCACTTTATTTTCAAATATGAATAGTACTGATAATACGAACTATAACAATAATAACAACAGCAACATCCTTTTTCATATCTGTACAACTATTACTCAGTATAAATGATGGGAATCATATGTCCAAGCCCAAGCCCATTAGGATTTAGGGTTTATTATTAAGTTTATAAATGAGGGCTTTTATTCTTGTTTGGAGGGAACTGTGTGTTCACAATGTAATTCTCTGTGTGAGATTCTTCTATCTAGGGTTTAATCCCATCTTCTTAATGAGAATGTCTATCTTTATTCTATATTTCGCTTCCGCTTTCTATCAATAAACCCTACACCATACTCCTGGTAAAGGTGGGCATCAATCCGAAGAACCTGAAATATACTCCATTCAATACAAAAACACAGGACATATACACACGCATAATAAATATATAATTCAAAAAAATTCTTTTAATCAATGTTAAAATATTATTGGCCATCGCAGTATTAAACAGTGTGATAACATAGTGCTAGAACGCTGGCTTTTGTAACAATAGAGTGAAACAGGCGAAATATGGATCACTTAGAGGGTAAACAGATCCGTACACATAGAATAGGATCCCTTGCCAACTTTGATACTTCACAGGGTTTCACTTAACTGACAAAACATTTTGCCATACATGGGGTTTCCTTGTGCATAGAAAGGGAAAAAAAGATCGTAAATTCGTTCTTGGATTAATACACATGGAAAGGACATAAACACTTAGTCGTGGGTTAGTCTACGAGATGCACTAGAAACCATTAACCATAGGTATAATACACTTTAAAGAACTAAACTTAACGACAAAAAGAAGCTAAATATTGATGAAAGTAGGAAGCGGCCATTAAAGTATTAAACCAAATGATATGAACACCAGAACATGACTATGTGCAAAATAAATAGCCCTATCCATCTAAGCTGTTCAATATTATCAAAACTAAGAATGAAAATTTTAGAAAACTGGTGAACTATTGTAATGCCTATACTATTAATAATACCAGAGATATCATGAACGACACAAAAACCATCATTACATTATACTGGGAAGGTGTTCCCAACAACATTTTCAAATAGAGAGGGAGCTCTTAAGCATCACTGAATTGCAATTTACTGAAAATTGAAAGTACGCATTTAAAATGTGAGCAATGTTAAACACGTAGATATTCTTAGAGCTCTCATCCTTTGTATCAAGCAATAATGATTCTGAGAATCTAAAAGATAGAGCCAAAAAAGTTAGACTCAGACGTGATATGGGATCCTTTCTCATATTTGGCTGTATCATGGTATCTTCCTATACAGGTCCAAGTCGATCGAGAACTTTTTGGGCATTAGTTTGTGGGATTCAAATAAAATTTTAATTGCAAAATGTTATCCTTGTCAGCAGTATTGCATTCTTTGGTTCCAAGAACATAGGGAGCCAAATGCAACAAGTGCAAACCATACAATATTACATACCACCAAACTATATGTTAATTCTGCAAGCATTCCATGCTCACAGATTCCTCCCGTAATAGGGAAGCTCACCCTAGCTAAGAGCCTAAGAGTATTCCTGTGAACCAAACAATATCGCTACTACTTTAAGTACAAGAAGTGTGCTACATTTCTTAAAGGAGTAACAAACATCATCTACCTAAATTCTGTCTAAGAAATGCAATTGCTAATAGTTCTACATATATAGGAGCATGCCTTACAGGTTTTGGTACTAACCTGCACCCCAATAGGAGTACCCAAGTGTCAATGAATAGGGTACTACTTCAAAATTGCACAACTTCTTTAACGCAGAAAGTGCTTGGTCAGGAATGTCTGACAAATCTGTTTGCAATCAAGATCTTTGTATCAATACATTTGAGGAGCATGAAAAATACTAAAATACGAAAAGATGAAAAATTGTAAATGAGTCACTTGTTCAAAGAACATAATGTTAAAAAGAAGTTAAGGTTGCCTGAAGATATAAGGTGACCTAGGGAAGAACGGAAGCTTAATAATGAAGTGTACATGTATAAACTTCCAAAGATAATGTGGATGTTCCATATTTTTGTATGACTTACCAGGATTTGCAATTTTGTCAGATAACACGACGTACCGATTTTTCTCGCATGAAGGATCTTCAACAACATGCTTGATACGAGGCTTATCTAACAAATACCTGGAAAGAGAATGCATACAATCATTGAAGATATGCTCAAACTGTAATAACAAATGTTGCACATAAAAAACAAACATGTTACACTAATAAAGAGAGTGACAGTTATTATAAACTGATTAAAGTAGAGCAATAAAAAATCCAGCAATCCCAAAAATGAGCCTTAGTTTTCAATCATTAATATTGGGCATTATCTCGGAGTGCTTGATTATAGCTACTTTTTAATAATTGTTACCAACAAATTCCACAATCACAAATCCAGTCTACTAATTACGATCAGCATAAAGAAATATAGTAAAAGAGATAAAGGAAACGAATAGCACGTACCCATTAAGAATGCGAGTGACATTCTTGGAAAGCTCTCGAGGAATGCAAAGTGCAAAAAGCTCCAATTTTTTCTCGAACTTACTCTTATCTAGCATCATTACTTGCTTCTTAGCAATGGAAGACAATTGAGAAACAACCAAAGACGACGTGATGCCTACAAGGTAACAGCATCACCAATTATTTGTGAGTTTAGTTACAAATTTCTTTCATTCACAAAAATAAAAAAACAAGCCACAAAACTGCCCACTTTCCAAGTTTCCCCTCAATTGAATACAGTGAGCTTTGCATCAATTTGCACAAAACAAGCTACAATTAGAACTCAAAGAAAAGGTTTTTCTATTCATTTTTTCGAAATTTAACAAAACCCAGTTAATATTGAGTAATGAATCTGGTAAAGTTTTAATCTTTATAAGAGGAGAAGAATTTCACTTACCACCAGTTCCAGTTCGCTTTGAGAGTTGAAAGAGTTGAGCGCTGCTAGCGAAGAGGGGAAGGAGAAAGAAACTGCTGCTCGTTTAGAGCTTGTTTGGACTTTGGATTTCCCAATTACACTGGATTTGGATATTTGGATTGGATTATATGTGGGCTCGTGGCCCATTAAACGTAGGACTTGTTATCTGCAATTATTGTGTACTCCGATTCGCTTTAATTTGTGTGGATATTTTTCTTTCTGTTTAATACGAGCCGTTGGATTTAATTTGGACGAATCATCTAATGATGTTAGTTCTAGGTTTGGAAGAAATTGTAATTCATTTCCTTTTAAACCAATTGGGCTATTAATATGGGCCTCACTATTTTGCTCACACGAACCGTTTAGTTCTTTTTCTTAGCATGTTCTTGGGCCTGATTAAGTTAACCCTAAGAATTAAACAAAAAACACAAGTTCACAACACCTGCACTATTTAATTTTAATTCTATTGCAAAAAATGAATACAAGGTTTTTAATCAAAGTTCTGATTATGGAATGTATGTAAAAAAACTGCATTCTATCAATACAGACTACCAATGTATAAAATGGTATATAATTGGGAAGTAGCAGACACTGTAATTTAAGGTGCATAATGCTAAATACCATTCTACTCCTTCAAACACCAGTTTGCGGTAACCTTTTCAGGTATGATATAAACAAGATGAAGATCTGCTATCAAATAACACTTTAAAAAGTACTAAACATACACCCTACATGGATTCTAAGGATACATATTTTCCTCAGAAAAAACTGCACATTTACATCTTAAACGTCACTTGGAACCAAAAAGATGCTTTTAGGAACTTGCTAAACTTCAACTGCATGAATAGAAACCGAAGCACTGAAGTATTCAATGCCAGGAAGAGCATGTTTTCCCCCTATAAAAAGATTATTAAGGAACTTTAAACAACTATCATCTCTTACTTGCTGCTAGCATTGCCTTTCTCACAAGGAACATGATCAAGCAGAGAATATTAATATCTTGGTAAAGGAGCATCTTTTATACCTCAGGAATCGAAAGTTCCCCATTAGCCTTGTTGATAAAACTATTTTGTCAAATTTCGCCACTTGTCCTTCAAATCAACCTGCACAGTTTCATCTTTCATATATTCAAGGGTATCAAGGATTACTTTGTAAATGTAAATAATATATAAAATATACCTCAGTTCTTCCTTCAAATATTTCATGGTAATTCTCCAAGATGTGCTTCCATTTCCCTCTTCCATACCTTTACCAGCAGAAAAGAATAAAAGGTCAAAGAATTTGTACACATTAAATTATGTTTTCACCTTGCATCTAGGAGCATCAGATGACATACTCTTGCACGGCATCAATCAAAGTTTGCTCTTCCAATGAACTCCACATTTTACGTTTTCTTCTCCCAATGTTATTTCTAGTATCTTCTCTTCTTAGAGGAGAAACAATCCTACTTTGGGGGGAGGGTAAGTGTGGACGATTTCGAGGTTCTTCAGATGATGACTCACTTTCATTATCCCACTGCATCAAGAAGCTTATTATGGTGAGAAACAAGAGATAAAGTGGAATAATACATAATAAGTTATAACTGATAAAATCTGTATACTCCTACCATGCATTAACTGCAGACGAATCTAAAACATGCTTGGTTTGCACTTCAACAATATAAAGGACTTTGAAAGAGAACGCCAAATGGACCTAGTACAAGGCACTCTTCCAAGTTATTATAATGGCATCTGGAAACCCCTTATCCAGATGTCTAGTTAGGTAATGTAGCCACTTGGTTTGCTTTGGAATATAACCCAGAATTCCTTATGCACTAGTAGGATTGTTGATGACAAACCAACTCAGAATGAGCATTCACAAAAGCTAAAGTGCCAACCAAATAAAGATTAGAGGATCGGGTCATTAACAAGTCCTATGATCCAGATAATTTTATGCTCCATGCAGGTTTAAGCCATTACAGGGAGTCTTGTCCATAAAGTAAGTTTCATAGGCTTCCAAAGTTGATGCCACGTATCGTAGGGCTTATGAAGCAGCACAGCAGCCACAATTGTAGCAAGAATCAATTGGTGTTGGAACTTGGAAGTACGAATCAGTGATGTAAGAACTAATAAGTCTATCATATTGTTCATATGAGAGAACAGAATCTTTAATAAGCTCTCGTATTCAAGCCTCTAAAAATATCAATTTTGAGATAAAATGAAAACACCAACCCTCTGCATTCCTGATCATATTCAGTATTAAAAGACACTCTATTTCCCATACTGGAGACATCTTCATTAATTAAGGTAGTGATATTATATCATCAGAGTGCTTCAATCTAATTACTTAGAATCAGATCAGTCCCCAAAAAAGACTGATACCTCAATATACAACCACCTTCCTCTCAGTTCTTCCTCCTTTTTTTTTTTCATTGGCAAGGGGGATTAAGAGGACCCCTACCCCTTTTAAATTACGTGGCGAAATTTATATCAAACAATCAGCTGCTGACGTGTTTTGAACCCACAACCTCTCCACTTTGAGGGAGGGGTGCTACCACTGAGCCACAGGCTCATTCGCTTCATTTTTGTGGTTGGTGCAACTAACCTCCCAAGTCCCAACTATATTGGACTTTCAAACAGCAGCATCCCGAAGGAGCAAAACAAGGTAGAAAAGCT
>JABWDY010017394.1:13379-23901 GCA_013358455.1 Thalictrum thalictroides | reverse complement strand
TTTCTTTCTTCTTAAATCACAAGAGTTTCTTTTATAAACTCGAATTTTTAAAATTGATATAATAAATTAATGATATATAAATTTGGGTCTACAGGCACAGTCCGAAAACTGCTGCAGCTGGGCGTCTCTGATTCTGTCAGGGCGCCGTCTGGGCGCTACTGGGAACCCTTGCCCTCAACACTTCTGACATCGTATAGATGAAATTAGGATACGTTGATTGTTGACTAATTAATTTTGCGTATGTACTGTGAGCTAATCTTTGTCAGACTTCACTAGAAATTCAAATAGGGGCTATTTACATATTACTTAAAAGTATTACCTTAATCTTACCCATATGAAGCCTGAAACTCTACCTGATTCATTTCTAATTTCATACGTTTTTTTAAAAGCCAACAATAGAATGTGGACTTTTATGAAAAATGTCAAATTGTCAATATATTGGATCATTGTCGGTTAAAATTATCGAGTAAGTTGGCTTTGGCGTTAGAGGCTTAGATATTAAATCGTATACTATTATAGTCTATTGACATGAATGTTCTCATTATGTACAATGTACCATGTGGCTATTTTTGATTTTGATAGCAAATTGTTTTATTGTCAGTGTATGACCATGATAATTTGATCATTGGTCACCAGTAACTAACTGTGCCTACTGCTAATTTCGCATTTGCCTTGGATTTTTGTTATTATGTCCATGTGTATTGCCTGATATCGCTCATTTGACGAACCTGTAATTTACTAATTTTTTTTTTAACACTAACAGGCATATGTGCATAACAGCTTTGTGATGGGACTTGTTTTGTATTCTATCTCTCTCTTGATAGAATTGAGACACAATTGATGCTATTTCAAGACAGAGACAGTTTATCTTTATGGCTCGAAAAGGAAATCACCAGAGGAACAGCTTGGATCACAATTCATCCAACCTTAAAGTTAAAAATCTGGATTCATGTGGAGGATCTTTACCAGAAAGAGGACACATAAAAGAAGGTGTGAGTAAAGTCAACAAAGAAGAAATCGTAAAAAGCCAAACCGGCAGTCCCTCTGTGGAGAGATCGAGTAAAACAAAAAATTCAAAAGACGAAAAGAAAAGCAACCAAAAATCTAAGAAAGCACTCGTCAAAGAGAAGCCAGGACCAGATAGAATTAATGATCCCGTACAATTGGCAGCTGGGTGTAGTAGTCCAAGAGATTGTGAAGAAGATGCTTCTGGGTTTGATGTTTCTCAGTTAAGAGGTAGTGACAGGACATCACCTGGAAGTGAGATTCCAAAAAATGGTTCGGGCTGCTCACGACATGGCATATTTAACGAAGATGTGAGGGTAGGTTCACGGTCTTTGGATACCATGTCTGTTGAAAGTTTAAGAGCTTCCGTCTTATCCATTTTTAAGGCGGCTTCCAGATGGTTAGAGAGTAAAAGACCGTTGTTTACTGCCATTATGTCAATATTGTCTGGTGTTGGTGATTACATATGCCTCAAGACTCTGCAAGCATACCCTATTGTTTCGAAGTGGCTTGTGCACATTGGAAATTTGCTACTGCTTATATTTATGATTTGGTTGTACTGTAGTATTAGGGGCTTCATCTCCTTTCTTCGCTTAGGGACAACATCCTTCTTCGTTGTTATTTGGTGCAGCACTCTATCAGTAATCGCAATGATTGGAATTTTAAAGTTGCTTATCTTCACGGTTAGTAATGGGTCTGCTCAATCATATTCCTCTGGTTAGAATTTAATATGATGTAAAAGAATCCTACTATCACCCCCTAATAATAAAATCCTAATTGTGATTTATTTATTTTAGTCACAGCCTAAGGTTTTAGGTATTTTACGATAAAACCATGCCGTGCGTTTTGTCAAAATGGTCTTACTTCTTATAAGCGATCTTAGTTGGAATGGTATAGGCATTAGAGAACATGGTCCCCTTCACACAAACTTCCGTGGAAAACAATTGGGGGACTTGATTGGATGCAATTTATTTTTGTAAGTCACGCTTTGTTGTTGTAATCAGCTTTGCTTGCTCTTCAAAATGGAAAGGCTTAGCTTCTGAGTTAGCCACAGCTCTAAGTTTAAGGTATTTTAAAAGAAAATCATGCAAAACATTTTGTCAAAGTGGCCTTACTAAAAGAGTTTATACTTCGAACGGGATAAACAGTAGAAAACATGCCCCCCTTCATAAAAATTGCTGAGAAAAACTATTGGAGGGCTTTAGTTCAAGTCTTCCAAACAGCGGACCAAACGGTAATATGGGCCACACAAATCTGTCATATACCAATGTGGTTGGGGAATCAGCTTAGTTCTCTTGAGATATGAAGGGGATCAGTTCACTTTTTAATTGGTCAATTTTTATTTAGCCATTGTAGATTGTTAGTCTCATAAGATATGAAGGGAATCAGCATGCATAGGCACTCTTTCGTAACATGAATGCTGCAATTTGATGCTTTGGTGACTGTTATTGTGGATTTTTCTTTTTATGTTATCATGGATGTTCTCCAGAGACTTACACCTAGTTGTCTACAATAATATTGATTCCTATATTATTATTGTAACCAGAATCTTATATCACAAATGATTAATTCTTCCTCGAATTCCTTATTCAGTATCTATTGTGCTTTGAATACAATTATGTGATTCTGATAAAAAGAACTTTTTTTAATGTTGTACGATATCAGGGTGTAATGGCATTAGCAGCGTTTTTTGTCAGCTTAACGCTTGCAGCATTGCTTGCCACCATCCTTGCAACTCTGTTTTTGTGGATGTACGGGAGTTTCTGGACCACAGGGTTTGTCAGCATTGTTGGAGGTCTGACCTTTTGACCTCTTTTTCAAATTGATATTTAGTATGCATAATTGTTTCCTGAAGCTTGAGATCTAGCATAATTTTGAATGCAGGATTGGGATTTGTGTTGCACTACGAACGCTTTTCCCTCCTTATCACTACGATATATTCTGTATATTGTGCGAAAACATATGTTGGATGGGTTGGTTTGTTATTGGGATTAAATTTATCCTTCATCTCAAGTGATGTGCTGATACACTACTTAAAAAATAACATGAACGAGCATAGTAGATCCAGCAGACCCCAAGAAGAAACTGAAGGTATGAGGAGTCAACCAGGTTCCTTCTTCAGTGAGCCTATGTATGCTTCAACTTCTGAAACCTCTGGGAGATCAACAGATCGTAATTCAGGAGTACCTTCAACCAGTGGGGAGGACTCAGAGCTGACTTCTGAAGATGAAGTGGTTCGGTTATTAAACTGTACTGATCACTATTCAGCGCTGGGTCTGTCTCGCTATGAAAATGTGGATGTTTCTTTACTTAAGCGTGAATACAGGAGAAAGGTATCTGCCGTCTTTCATGTGATAATAAGGCCATCAATGTCTGTCGTATTTTGACTAGTTATTTATCCTTTTCTGTGCCACATACAAACAATGTTTTACTAGGCATGGCTTGATTAGTTCATTATTCTTATAAATGCTTTGCAACATAAGAATATTACATGCCTCTATTGCAATGGCAGTTTATTTTCTAGGACTATTCCTGTCAGATTCCTTTTCCTTCTTTACTTGTCACTTTGTCAGGCATAATCGACACACACTCAGTGAATGCCACTTTGTATGCATTTAGCATTTGAGGACCATGTCCATGTCATTATTCCATAGTGTAATGTATAGATTATGCAAGATTAATTTAGACTCCTGAGCTTTTTTAATTTGTTATTCAGGCAATGCTAGTCCATCCTGACAAAAATATGGGCAATGAAAAGGCTGCAGAAGCCTTTAAGAAGCTTCAAAATGCTTATGAGGTATATTGCAATCTACTGCTTGATTTTTGTTCTTAATAAAATTCATTTGGAGCATTGTTTCATATGGTATATCATTTGTTGTTTCCAGATATTACTTGATTCTCTGAAGCGGAAAGCATATGATGATGAGTTGAGAAGGGAAGAGTTACTGAATTGGTTCCACAGGTCCCAGAATATTTTGCAGAAGGTTTGATGCTTTCATCATCTTTTTTCGATATGCTATTTCTACAGTTAGATTTATACTTGTGTTAGGCATGAGAGTAATGAACATCATCAAAAGGTATCCCTTTACTTATATAATGAAAAGAATAAAACACATTATATTAGAACTGAATATGATAGTGAAATTCGACCACGAATCTTTTGCGGAATCAAGACCTAATATCTGTTTGATGACTACTGGTGGAACTGATGTGTGGGGTGTGGTAATGGCCTTATTTACCACTGAAAGGAATTAACTACCGTCTACCAAAAGGTGATAGCAATAGCGAAAAAAGAATTTATAGTGGGTAAACAACTACTTTAGAATCAGGTAAGCATCTCACATCATTAACAATTAACTGATATGTCAGAGTGATTACTACAGTAATCACTGCATAGTAAAGTAATCACTCTTCGTATCCAAGTGATCATTGATATAAATTACTACAATAACCACTGATTAGTGAAGTAATCACTCTTATATCACCTAGTGGTCACCCTGAATCTCAATTTGGGACAAATTATCATGAAAAACATCCTATTTTCGAAAAATTCAACGATTTCTCATAAATGAAATACATAGTGTCAAATAACAATAATAGCTAATTTTTTATCAATTACAATAGATTATTTCGCTATTCAAGACATCATTTACAAATTTAAATCAATCTGCAACTCAAAGCAGAAAGTGAAGTTAAGAACTAACCATGGATGATCTAATGATGATTTTGATAGAGAAGAAGACATCCTTCTAGGCTCCACCATTTTCAATTTTCTTTAGAGATTCAAGCTTTGATGTTGATTTCTAGAGACGAAAAACATAAAGAACGAGAGAAAGAAAACCCGCTAATAATAACATTATTCGGGACTTATCTGTACACCTGAAGCAAGATGGGTAAATTCATCTCTTTCTTTTTTTATTGGAAAGCAAGGTTTGAGGGACCCTTACCCTTTTAGATTACGTGAAGTAACTCTGTCAACAATGAGGAGTTCTGATCCCACGACCTCTCCTCAAATTGAGGGATGCATTACCATTGAGCCAAAGACCCACATGCGGTAATATTGTCTTTCCCCTTATACACATGTTTCTTTCTAGCTACGTCCTTATTTTAAGTTATAGAAACCCACTGTCCTGATTTTATGAAACTAATGAAACCTGGTCCTGATATCTGATTCTCTGATAGAAGAACATGTAGTGACATGCTTGGTAAAAATAGTCAATAATTAATAGGATCTCATCCAGATCACCAGGTGAAGATCACACCAAAAACCAAATTACAAGACACAACATCAGGGTGGATGACATAAATTACGCTCTCAAGTATAAATGAACTCTACATAGTGGACCTGTTCTAAATTGATCCACTCGCATTCAATCAGGTGAGATTGACACTGACCACTCTACTCAAGGAAAAATAACATCTTGACAATATTTGTAACATAGACACAGCATTAGAATTAGTTCATCACAAATGTTGAACAATCTGGATCTGTTAGATGTGATATTGACACTGTAATCACTCAACCAAGGATAAACAAACATCTTGACAATAGTTTCAATATAGACGCTCAATGACTAGCACAAATGGCGAACAATCCAGACCTGTTACCTTAGAGCTTGGAAGCTCATCTATTTAAGAAACAAACTTAAAATGTTGCAGGATTTCACATCCCCATAACACAATTCCACCATAAGGTTTATGAAACCTACATAAAACTAACATTGTTAAGACAAAAATAAGCTTTGGAAGGCAATATATAGTCTGTTTACATAATAACAATAAAAAATACTATGAGGAAGGGACACTTCTATCCATGTACAAGTTTCGTTTAAACCAAGCTATATGGAAACGACACCTTTAGAACTTTGAGATGGATACAACTACTGATTTTCCTTTCAAATTGTTTGAATCAAATACATGCCAACTGTTAGCACAGATGTCAAGGCATCCCTGATTCCCTGAACAATATTTGGGAATTTTACTGATGTAATTTTAGGAGAATCTCACCATGCTTGATTAGCCTTTGGGCTTTGTATCGTGGTTGGCCAAGGTTCCTAGTTAAGTGGATATGGCTGCATAGGTGGACCTAAAATAAAAGCAAGTCTTCATTGAATAACTTGTCCGTTCTAGTGACATGGACGCTCTAAAGCACGAACACCTCCCTAAATATCACACACCGGTGTCCGACACCGACACGCTCAGGACACGTGTCCGACACATCAAATTAAGTGTCCCGATTCAAAAAAACAAAATTTTCTAAACCAGACACTGCATCAGGACCTATGCTGTCAGAGGCGCCGCATAGGCGCCTCTGGGCGCTAATTTTGCAAGCTACCGCCTCGCCTAACCAAAATACCGCCCAACGCCGCCTACAATCGCTCGGCGCCGCCTTATAAATCGCCTCGACTATTTTGTGGACGAATTTGGAGCTTTTTTGCAGATTTCCAGGCCCAGGCCCATAACAAAAAACCAAAACCTCTTCTCTTCGATCTCCTTTCTCTTATTTATCTCTTACTCACTTTCTTCTCCGCCTCCACTAGCCGCCACCGCACCGCACCAGGTAAGATCTCTTCTTCTCTATCTCCTTTTTTCTTTTTTTTTCTTCTTCTTCTTTCATTCTTTATTTCTTTCTTCTTCTTTCTTCTTTCAAGAAGAGGATTGGTGGAGTCAGGAGAAGGCGGCTGCGACTTCTAAAGAGATATAGGGTTAGGTACTTAGGTTAACTTTATAAGGATGGACCTGTTGTTACTGGGCTTTTGAAAACTGAGGTTTGGTTTTAATTTTAAAACATAACTTATGACCAATTACACAGGGATATATTTTGGCAACCAACATTTCACTGTCTGATCGGAGCGCCGCCAGAGTGTGCCAGAGCGCCGCCAGAGCGGCTGGGGAAATGCTGGCGCCTAGCGCTTCGCTCCGCCTCTGACAGCATAGATCAGGTTACTGCTGGACACCTTGGCTAAGAGATAACTTTGTAATTATAGTTTTTCATAAATGAAGTGAGTTAGGGATAGAATATAGAAACATATTTGTGGAGAGAGAAACAAGCAAAAGATCTCCAGAATCTTCTCTCATAAGTCTCAAGGGTCTCACCTACTCCCTCTTCATCTTCTACTCTCTCTTTCTCTTCATCTTCCTTCATCTTTCTCAGATCTGAAACATGTTTATATATATATAACGTGTCGATAGCCTAATTTTTTAAAACCTTACGTGTCGGTGTCCCGTGTCCATGCTTCATAGCGTAGAGGCCACAGAGAAGCCTTGGTGGCAACAATTACAGGGCCTAAATGTAAGACTCTTTGGGGATGGTGATGTAGCCTTCGGGCCTTGAAATTTAATGGAAACTTTTTGATAAAGAAAAAAAAAACACTCCAGCATTGCAATTCATCTGATTACTTGAAAAGATTTTCAAATCAAGATCCTTCGATACCCTAAAAACGCCATCCGAAAATTGGGGAAATAGACAAATATTATTAGGAATGTTCTGCTTTATATATAAACATGCTGTAAGGTACAAGTCTGTGAGTCCACATGATGGTAAGATTTATTTCTAGTTTCATTTCAACCCCATTTAAAGACCCACAAGCATTTACTTGGTACAGTTTGTAGCGCTTTAACATTGAATATGATTGGATTTTTGCAGGACTCAAAGAATGGTATATTTTCTCGTTCAGCGACTGAAAATGAAGATCTACATGGAGAATCAAGACGAATAGCCTGCAAGAAGTGCGGCAGTTTTCACATATGGGTTCATATCAACCGATCCAAATCCCGAGCAAGATGGTGCCAGGTCTTCTTCTGATAAAATATATATTTATGTGATGAGTGCGTAGTTTAAACAGGGTAAGTTCTGATATTTTTATTGTTGATTTTGCTGTTGAAGGATTGTAATGATTTTCATCAAGCTAAAGACGGAGATGGATGGGTTGAACAGTCTTCTCAGCCCTTTTTCTTTGGATTGTTGCAGAAGGTATACAGAGTTCTACTTGCCTAATAGACCTCAATAACCCTATCATGACATAATGAAGCGTGTTGTATTTCTGCCAGGAGTGGTTTCCCATCTTACCCAATCTTGTATTACACCTTTGCGCTTTTCATTGTGACTAGTCTTCATTATTGTTAGGCATTGTTGTGATAGAAAGCGGAAACGAATTAATTAAGAAAGATAAACATTCTCATTAAGAAGATGGGATTAAACCCTAGATAGAAGAGTCACTACATTGTGAACACACAGTTGCCTCCGAACAAGAATATAAGCCCCTATTTATAAACTAAATAATAAACCCTAAATCCTAATGGGCCCTGAATCCTAATGCACTTGGACATATAATTCCCATCACTCTCCTTGTTTCAAAAACTCGCCCTCGAGCGTAAACACAAAAAGAACTACCATCTGTAAATCCTGGAACATTTGGGAGATCTAGTTTCTAATCCGACTATGTATTCTACCTCGATAACGACCTTTGTACATGCTTACCGGGCTAAAAATTAAATGACCATCAAACCAAACATGATAAGAAGTGATGGTAGGAAAGAGCCTATACATCTGCGCACATGTCCAATGAACTGTTTTCAAAAGATGTTGAATACCATGAGCAAAAAAATTATCCCACAAACGATCCAACAAGAATGCATCATCGACATCTTCGAAGATAGGAAAAAAGTCTATGAGATCATACACAAGTGAATCATGGAATTTAGTTTGAACCACTTGATCAATCTCTTCAAAGAGATCATTAAAAATTTCAAACCATTCTTATTCTTGACATATTGTCTCCAATTTAGTTTGCAAAGCTTTAAATTGTTGCATCAAGTCATACTGAGGTTGGGGAAGTTCCTTGAAAATAGCATAATCAATAGGCTGATGTGGTGCTATGTAAGGATAATAGGAATTCATGAATTTTTTTATTTTCCTGGATTTATTTTTTGGGTGGGCCGGACTGAATTGATCTAGGCTGGTCTGGCTGACTTGTCTGGATTGCCTAGAATCTAGGTTGCACGGACACGGACATAGACATGGACACGGCGATACGGCAAAATCTAAAAACAATAAATATTCAATAGTCAAATAACAATGATTACAGACTACAGACTTAGCATAGTCACCAATTGAATATGCATACTCTGTCTTACAAAGTTTAATTCAAATATTCAATTGATAATAAATATTCAATAGTCAAATAACAATGATTACAGACTACAAACTTACGGTCTTACAAAGTATCAATATTCAATAATTCAAATAGAAATAAAATTACAGACTACAGACTTAGCATAGAGATCGAGCAAGATCTACAGATCTTTGAAACTTGAATATCAAAGAGAGATCGAGCAGATTTGCAGATCGAAGTCCAAAGAGAGAGAGATATTCAGAGATCTGTTTTGTTTGAGTGCGATCGAAGAGAGATTTGTTTGAGTGCGATCGAAGAGAGATCGAGCAGAGAGAGAGAGAGAGTTATGTTTGAGAGAAAATAACGAAGAGAGAGAGAGTTTTGTTTGAGTATAACATCAAAAAAATTTTAAGTTACTAGAAATCCCTTGTCTGGATCTGTGTCCATTTTCCCGTGTCCAGATTTGTGTCCGGTCCAAACAGCATGTGGGACACGGCACGTGCGTGTCGGACACGTGTCCATGCCGTGTCCGTGTCCAAGCTGTGTCCGACCAGGTGTGTCCGTGCATCCTAGCCTAGAATAGACTGCACCTGAACTGTTTGGGCTTAGACTGCTGCCCCTGAACTGTTTTACTCTACACACTGGTGCACTAGATCAAAATGCTTTAAAAAACCTGGATGCTTGAAAGAACAGAATCTGGTCACGAACCAAAGATAAAAATAAAGGTAGGGGAGAAGAGAAAACTCAACTAGTGACGAAGGAGATGACGACCTTTGCTTATGCGGCGGCTAATCACTCTTTTTCTTCAACAAAGTTAAGGAAGTAGGGTTTGAAAGTACCCAAAACTGAAAAAGTCACAATTCTTCGGAAAAAATTGGATCTTTAATAAAGAAAAGAAGAAGGTAGTGAAAATTAGGGTTTGAAGGTGATCCAAACCTAGAAAGAAGAGATTGTCAGAGAAGAAAGGTAGGATTTTTGAGATCACAGAAGTCTCAAAAACCTCGCTCTTGATGCCAAATTGATAGAAAGCGGAAGCGAATTAATTAAGAAAGATAAACATTCTCATTAAGAAATGGGATTAAACCCTAGATAGAAGAGTCTCACTACATTGTGAACATATTGTTGCCTCCAAACAAGAATAGAAGCCCTTATTTATAAACTAAATAATAAACCCTAAATCCTAATGGACCCTAAATCCTAATGGGACCTGAATCCTAATGGGCTTGGACATATATTCCCATCATGTTGTTTTACATTGTTAACAGGAGACCAGTCAAGCACTCTGTTATCACATCCCTGTTTTTGTGGAAATTATTTCATATTCTACACTGTAAAGAAAGTGTAGTAGGATGCGAACTAATTTAAAGAACACTGATGATGATAAGGGTAATATTAGTATTGTT
>JABWDY010017361.1:27645-39237 GCA_013358455.1 Thalictrum thalictroides | reverse complement strand
GCACTAATTTTAGTGTTATTTTTAGTGTTATAGAGTGTACAAATTTTAGTGTTATAGAATGCACTAATTTTAGTGTTATTTTTAGTGTTATAGAGTGTACAAATTTTAGTGTGCAAATTTGTGTTGAAAAATGGTAAATTTCTTTAAAAAAACAAGCAATTTGAAAATCACACCAAAAAAACGAAATTCCGCGGATATCCACGGAATATTCCGATAAATTCCGATTTTTACCACCTCACCATTCCGACACAGAGCAACGAAATTCCGTTTGAAAATTCCGGTTTTTGGAAAACCGGATATTCGCCAAAATTCGGCATTTTCATCCTTGCCTAAAACATTAATTAAGTGTTTCTTCAACTAAACAAATTCCAAAGTTCAATACTCCATTCATTATTGAATTATATATCCATTCGAATCGAATTTATTTTTCGTTCCGTCTCCATAAACAGAGAAAGGAGAACCACTAATTAAAAAAATAAAACAGTAACAGAAGGAGAAAGAGTAAAAGAAACGAAGGAGAAGGAGGGGAGAAAGAAAGACGAAGAAGAGATTATGTGAGGGAGGTTTGTTTTAACAGAAAATCGGGTTCTAGTTGGGTTAAAAAAATACCCAGTGGAGAAACCATATTTACGATTTACATTTGGGATTTTTTTTTTTTAGAAACACGTGATTTACCTAAGTCCGCATAGCCGTATGAGAGCCTCTATGTATTTTACTCATGTTTTGAGATCAGGAAATGTTGTTTCTCATTCTTTTGCTAAATGGGCCTTTAGGTCAGATCCTGTGAACTGGACTACTTTAAGTCCTGTGAACTGAAACTATTTGTAATATTTTGCTTTATTTTAATGAATCAGTGGAGACTGCCTGATCACCTAGGCAGTCACACATTATCAACAACAACAAAAAATCTCTTTTCAATTGATAAACTTACTTTGGATGCTTGTATTGCAAACAAAGGTCTTCTCTTTCTTGTATCTATAATGTTCCAATTATCTTTACTGTTTGTAAAAAGGGGTGAAAATCGAGGTTTAAATTGCATCTCTTTTTCTAGTTACAAAGTAGAGCAGTGTTGTATTTATGTTCGTTGTGTTTTGTATCCAATATCACCATCTAAAACGCACTCACTGCATGTATGTGAATTAGAAAATTAAGTTCACCTTCCCATATACATTTCACTATCCACTAAACATATTTTCTCACATCGGTCAATCTTGCATGTTAAATCTGATCACTACTAATAAGTGTCAATAAATTGTAAAATATACATAATTATTAAATACATTGATGTATTTCTGCACTATAAACAATTGCTACAAAAAATCAGGAAACAAAAATTTGGGAAGGAGATGCTTCAAAAATCAGCCATGTTGATCAGAACAAGCTACCAGTCGGTGTTGTTGACGTCAGACAGCGATTCTCCACAAAAGTGTCAAGTATAAAACCCAGTGGGTTTCTTTAAAATCTGAAAAAAGCACCATGTTTACAACAATCCTGTGTTCGACTCATCCATCAGGCAGTTCTACGACAAATTTAATTTGCAGAACTCCAGATTGCTTATCAAATCCAACTTTACCAACCATCTTAACACATCAAACCTCATACTATTCTGAACATTGTATACACCAGAGGGATGTACCTGTAGTCAATTGGATATGAAGATAGGTATAACGTCTCACTGGTGTGGAAACAGGAAGATGTCAATTCCATTCTCTCAAATCACTTCCTTAAGAAAAAGGACATCGTCGCGTGGATGAGCTTCTTCCACTTTTACTTCTACTTCATCTCCTACATGTGTTCCTACAGATACCCAAGCTGAGGCTTGCATTCCCACCTATACAATATAAAAGATTAATTTATCACTTGATTACTAGAGAGGTGCAATGTGAGTTTCATATTTTCATATATTCACAGAAAAGCCAAGTTGGAATTTCAGAATCAGAAATTAACGATGTAAGAAGAATTGGTAAGAAAACAGTATGCTTACTCATATTCATGTAACCATAGTTCAAAAATCCGTATCCGCCCGAATATTCGAGGTCTGATATTTCAGAATTTGGATCGGAATTTCGACCCTTAGTGTCGGAATGGAGAGATTTAGTATAAATTAAATCCGTGATTTTAACCGAAATTTCGTGAATATCGGATGAATTTTGAAATATCGGGGAAGTCAGTATATAAAATATTATGTAACATAATTACCCACGTGGCTAAGATTCTCCAAATCTTAGTCTATCATATAAGAATATCTACTAGATACATCCACCTTATAATAACTATACATAACTGCAGTCCATCGAATCATAACTTATCTTCTTCTTCGTAACTAGATTCTCAGAAACAAATCTTCATTAGAAAAATAAAAAAATATACAGATATAAAAGCAGATCTTTGAGAAGATGATCAAATAGTAATGAATAATCAGTGATTATTATATACCAATTTCTCTCTTCCTTTAATCACTTTTCTTTTACAGACGAAAGCTTTAAACTCGAAGAAGAAGAAATCTTTTTTCATATTTGTTGATAGAAGAAGATGTAATTGGTTGATGGTGTGCTGATCGCTGTTGTTTCTCCCATCTTCTTTGCAATCCCCCAACTAGTTCAGTAGTTCCATTCCATCTTCTTTTTCTTGATCGAAAAAGTTTTTTCCTTTTTCTTCATTTTTCTTTTCAAAACTTTAAATTGGTTATCAACTATTTAATCTTAAGGAAGAAGAAGATATTCAAATTATTATTAAGCTTCTCCTAATTTTAGATGTGAAGAACGATTGCATCCGAAGGAAAGAGACGGATATTCGTTAATATCCGAAGGAAAGAGACGGATATTAGCAAAATTAACTGATTTTAGGTTGCAATGGGGTAATTTAATTTATGATTCGATGGAGATTCGCCTTAAAATCCAATCCGAATGCTGAAAAATCGGATATATTCCACAGATATTCACAATCATATCGGATTTTTGAACTATGCATGTAACTAAGATTATCAGTCCCATGCAGATGAAGATGAGAAGTAATGCAATATGTAACAAAAAGAAGAGTGGCGGGTATATAAGACTAAATATTTAATCTTGGTCTACAGCAAGATGCAGATTGTGTCAAACATGTAGATCACTAGACAACAGAACAGTACGCTCCCAGGCAATTTTTTGGGGTTTAAGATCTTTGATTCGTGACTTAAAAGTTCTTAGCATCCTGTTGTTAGCTTTCGACCACAAAATTTATAATCCTGGTTGAAGGATACAAATGGACATGACTTCAAATATTTGAGGACAATGAACATTTTTTTCTAATCTAGTAGTTGTGAATACTATATACGGGGAGATATTAATCATCATCTGAGCAACTCATGTAAAGAGTCTAGGCATGTCGTCAATTAATGAAGCTGCAATCAGCTACGCATGAAACACCATAGCAGAGAAAGATGAAACATGGTCAAATGAGATGTTGAGGCAATAATAACATATAATTACCTCCATCAAAAGTAAAGCTGCTACCCGGTCTTTGATAAATCGGAGAATTAACGCACGGAACTTCTTTTCCTTTGGTTGCCTTCTAAGAAACTCCAATAACCAATATCGAAGACTGCTATTGGAAAGCCTTTTTGCTAGTCGGGCATGCATGTTTAGCAACGACGCCATACCTTCCAACTGACCAGCTGAAAATGGAAGAGAATCACCACGAAGAAACGCTTTCACCTGCAAATATAGATGGAAGGTGAGTCAGGGCCTAAGATCAGGTTTTCAGCACTTTGCCCCACTACCACAACTTGAGAGCTTTTACTCTAAATTGCATCCATCTGTAATCTTCAATCAGTAAATAAGATGCAGAATATAACTCTTACAAAGATGAGCTTAATGATACCATCTCTTTTTCTTTCATACGTTGCCATTCAAAACACACATAATTATATACCTTGTGCTTTCTAGGCCTTTTATAAATAGGATACAAAATTTAAGCCCTTAAACTGCATTACAAATGCCCTTAAATGGTGTTGGAATTTTATTTTTTTTTGGTATTTTTTACAACTTTATGGCACCTTATTATTTTTTGTGCAGAATTAGGCACTATGAACAACAAGAAATAGCAATAATTTCAAGAGTAGGGTAATTAGTGTTAATGGCATTTTACTGTCCTGTGCTATCACTTTGAAGTTAATAAATGAGAGTTGGGGCTTGAGGACCTAATGTTTAAATGATGTCCTGTCATGTTAGGATCTTTTAACTCCGTTGAAGAAGTGTGAAACCATGAATTCTCTTTCATCACTGTACTTTTATCATAGTTCAGGAAACTAAGGCATAGTAGTCCATGTCTCCAGAAGTGCCAACCTAGTTAGGATGCCTTAGGCTACACACATGCATACTAGGGCTGTTTTTTCTTTATCTTCCTTAAAAAGGAAACTATAGGTAAACTTTGTTACTTTGTACTACTAACTAAGCTTTGGACTTGTAAGAAAATGAAACAGGTTAAAATAAAAAGTAATATGACTGAGGTTGACTCCTTGCCTATTAAACTGGAAAGGATGAAAAGTTGGGGACAAACCCCCCATCACCATCATGACAACAGTTGTGGTCCTTCAGAGAGAATATACGGTACAGTGACACTAATAATATAGCAAAGAAATTCTATTGTCATGATGACAATTACACTACAAAGAAGAAAAATATAAATAAAGTTAATAAGATCCATCTTAGAGATTGGTTGACAACAATTTCACAAGCCTACCACCAAGTTTTGGAATTAATGGATGTTGAAATATGTTCACAACCCTAAAAAATGTTACAGACAACAGAACACACACAAAATCTTAGCAAGGAATTAACATACTTGACAAACAGTAACATTCCTGCAATATGGAAGTACGTAATACTATAATTCTGACGTCATTCCAACAAATTTAGTAAATTACCTGTCTTAAGAGGTTCAAAATAAATCCCACAGTTCATGTTTGATATGGATACTCCAAGAAAATGTTCAATTTATGGATTGTAACTTGAAAACGATAACGAATTAACAAAATTTACCTGATAATGAGCAAGAAGATCCATGTATCTACGGATGGGAGATGTAAATTGCACATAACCAGGAATCCCTAGGAGTCCATGACGCTGGGGCTTCCTAAAATCCATTTCTGCTGCACGCATTATTTTGACTAATGCAGAACTCCGGACTGGTCCTTCTGGAAGATGGGCAAATGTCATCGGATCAATGCTTGACTGGGGTTGCCCTCTGTACGGTAAAGGAATGCTATTAAAAGAACCAAATGTAGCAATAGTCTCTCCACATAGAATCATCATTTCTGACACAAGCCTCATGGCAGGTTCTGCCTGATTTGCAACATAAAGATTG
This sequence comes from Thalictrum thalictroides, assembly GCA_013358455.1. NCBI lineage: Eukaryota > Viridiplantae > Streptophyta > Magnoliopsida > Ranunculales > Ranunculaceae > Thalictrum > Thalictrum thalictroides. Next base: position 33,891 of record JABWDY010017361.1, on the reverse strand, counting down.
ATGGATGGTTCTGGATCATTAGGATTAGCAACCTTAATACGTGCTTCTATGCTGGCTGTGTCTATGGCACCCTACATAATTCACACAATGTTTCTTAGTAGATACATACATGCATATAAGATGAAGATCTAAAGGTAGACTCTAAAATAAATCATATTAATGAATGATTTCTACTGGTGATATATGTATCTCTTGGATACAGCACAGGTATGGATAAACCAACAATATATGAGATCTCTCATCAATTCATTATTTAGAAATGATTAACAATTATCATACATAAATGTAGCATTTTGTTACTTGGCTTGCAGATTATTTATTTGTACATTAAAACTTTCTTACATTACCCTTTAAAAGATTTCAATTATGCAGGATACTTCAAAATAATCCCCTTAAACAAAAGCTTAATGGTCAATATGTGGCCTTGGTTAACAAGAAAGGACTGTCCGACTGTCCGTCAACATGTCTATGGGATGGAGACAACAAATCCTCGAACCTGAATTTCGTCAAGCTATCATTGACAGAGAACTCTCCAACAATTGTCCAAACTTGAGTGTCACTTCAAGTGCTCGAGCTATTGAATAAGAAGATCATAGGTTGTGGCACCACCATAATGTGTCATTCTCTCCTAATTCTATGTATGACATATTGAAATCACTGAAACCAGAAAACTCCAAGGGCAGCAACTCAAACTTTACAATTGCCCTTTTAAAAATGTTTGGAACTTTAAAGTTCTGTCCAAAATTTACTTTTTGTGGAGGCTGTCATCTGGGTTAGTACGCTTACATCTAATAATCTGCGGAAGAGGGAAAAAGTGATGCCCAACAGATGTATCATGTGTAACAATGACAAAAAATCAATCTGCCATCTCAAAGTGTCTGCTAGACTTGGGTGGCAGAAGTTCTTTTGCACATTCAAAGCCAGCTAACATTTTAGGACAATTAAAGGGCGTGATGGGGTAAAAATCTCAAATTGGTTGCTTGTTCTGGAAGACCTTGAGTCGTGCAATAAGACAATGCCTTTGGTAAGAAAGAAACAAACAGTTATTTATAAAGAAGGCTAGTAATTGGAACATATTATTTAAAGCATAAAAACTGATTTGGAATATGATGTATGGCGTTTAGCCTTCAGTGATGTCGACAGTTTGCTTCAATCATTTCGTGGTGACCTGGGATGCAGTGTGCTATTTTGGTGTAATTTAATTGTTTGTATAATTTAACTGTTTTGGGGCTGTGGATTGTGGTGTTAATGATGCACACCTTATTACCATTGTTTTTTTTATAAGAGTAATTTTATTGATGAGCTTAAGAGAACAGTTACATACAGTGAAACAGAGATTAACTCGGAGTAACAAGATGCAGCTGTTATTACCATTGCTAATGAATATATAAAATTATTGTGTTTCCGATGAAAATAATGTCCTAATTTCATGAAAACGGGACAGTGCCCACGCTTACACCATCCATGTTTGGCACCGGGCATCAGACGTTAGAGCTAAGATTGTTTCGCAAACTAAAATGTTTTCAAAAGTAACAAATTTGAAAGGAGAAGGTTTTCTATGTTGGAAAGAGTAGAAGTGTAGAACATATGCCGAGGATACTCTATTGATGATGCCGAGGTTGTGGCTAATGTGATGTCATTGGCAAGAATAACATAATCTTCCCTGAATAACACTTCATTTCAGTAGATCATTTTTCACCTTCACATAAAAATTCCTTTTTTTTTTTTTGGGAAGGGGGAAGATGCAGTGCCCTGGATAATGGAATTGCATTTTTTTCCTCAATTAGAGGTAATCCAGGACAGCTCTTTTCTAACTCTATTAGAATGTATACGAAGGATGGAAAGGATACGTTATGTTACACAAACAAGCAAACAAGGTTTACAGCAATCCAGATTCTGAAATTTTTAAACAGTAAAAACAAATTTTAAATGTGAGATTGAGAAAATAAATCCTAAGCCACATCAATAAGTAACCGAAGCCAATTTTCTGGAATTATAGAATGCGTAGAAATGTAAAAAGTCAATCTTAACCTGTCCACGACGCCATTGTAACCGAAGCGCAGCAGCCTCAGAAAGAAGATTTAGCTCAGATTCCTCTTCTAAGTTCAAATGCAGCAACTCATTTGCACTCTCGTAAGTTAACATGTAAGTAGGTCTGATAATTGAATTATCAACCTCATACTCTGCAATACTACATGTAAGAAAACAATGTCATTACCTTTCTCACTTGTCACTTCAATGGCATTACAATTTTAAACCATACCAATTAAGATGAATGTATATATCTTTAGCTGAGAACAATCAAAACATGCAACTGGAGACCTCCTTGACTTGCCATTTAAACCATCAACTAGGTGAGTTTTTAAAAGGGCAATTCACTCAGCAGGGTTGACTTATCATTCATGCAATTTGTATTTACCTCAAACAGGTGATTCAAACCTCTTGAAGTGAACACTTTTGATTACAGTTTATTATCTCGACCACTGCTTGAACAGACAACACTTACCAATGTTGCAAGAGTTTCCATTTTTAAAAATATCGAAGCGGCCTGAGATTAATTGACTTAGTCAACTTGGCTACGAATCAACTTTTAGCACTACTTGACTCTGACAACTGCAATCTAAACCATGTTTCAAATTCCGAATTACAGAAGTCAATATTTGAGAAAAGATCAGAATCCCACGCCATGGTAGTTTGGTTCCCAGAATCCAGATTCCGGGCAGAGGGTATTGTCGGAATAGATTATTGCAGAGGAGAGAGAGATCAAATGAGGGAGAAGTAGAATCCAGATTATAAGGAATTCTGAAAAGAGATCACCGTTGGACAGACTTGTCCGAACAAATATGGAAACTGGTTTCCATTTTCCATAAAAGAAACCATATTCCTTCCACCAATCCACCCAGCCAACACTGGAATTTGGTTTCCTAAATTTTCTCCTAAATTGTAGGGACTCAGAGTCTCAGACATTTAGTCATACGCTCAAACTTTCCTGGAATTCGAATTCCATCGAGCCAAACATAGCCTATAGGTTCTACAATCAAGGGAATTCTTCTAAGCCTATAACTTGACAATTAGAACCTACCTTCCATCAGGGTGCAGTGTAACAGATACTGAGATTGCACGACAGAGCTGTCCTTGTTTCAAACTCATTCCTTCCATGGCAAGTTTTTCTGGGAACATAGGATATGTAGCAGTAGGCAAGAAAATAGACGTCCCCCTTCTCATTGCTTCTCTACACACCACAAACGATAATAAAGATATTCAAAAATACCATCCAGCTCTTGGACCTCACAAAAAAAAAAATTTTACCTGTCAATATTACTCCCAGGCTGAATTAAGCTAGTTGGATCAGCAACATGTATCCAAACTCTGATCCTGCCATCCTGGAGCCTAGTTGCACTCAGAGCATCATCAAGCTACAATCAAGGTCAATTGGAAATTCCACAATAAGGGTTCATCAAGTATCCGATTTCAGACATGGATAGCCTCAGGCCACAAAATAGAAGAATAACAGGCCTCTACCTCATCAGCTTCATCAACATCTATTGCATAGACTTTCAAGTGAGTCAGATTTTTCCTGTCCATCTGGCACAGATAAAATAACATAACAATAAATAAATCAAAAAAGATATTTGGCTGGATAAAAGTCCGAAGTACCAATGTTGAGAGAGGAAAGTATAAAAAGAAAAGGCAGAAAGCAAAAATATGCAACTTTGAGTCACAAATAGAATCACTTTTTTTTTTAATCATCAGTAGACTTCTACAATATTTGGGTCAAAAAGAGAGAGGTAAAGAAATTGCAGTAAAAACAAAAGTCCTAATTATGATAAGAGTTTCCTGAAGTTCAATCTATGAACTTATGCAACCAACCTTGCCACTTTTCACAAATAATGCAACATTCTATTTTTTCAATCAAATGATACAACCAAGTATCAAATTTTACCAATTCATACAATTCTGTCATCTGACCCTTAACAGAGCCCTGAATTGTAATTTTTTTTATCCATGTATTATTTATTAATTATTAATCAATGCCAACACAGCTGCAGGGGTCATACCTTATGCACATGCCTTGCTTATAAATCCATCTTCCTCCCCAAGTCGAATTCAATCCACCCCTACTTCAAAACCCTAGCTTCAATTTTGAGCAAAATATCTACTAAATATGTCAATTCTCTCACCAATTGCAAGTGGGTCTATTACACCAACAAGGGTGTCTTAAATCCTAAATTTGAAAACATCTAAATTTCGAAATCCCCAAATCCGAAAACCCTTAGATTTAGAAATGTAAACTACCTTCATCCATCTTGAATCTATTCTTCCACCCAGATTTTGCGCACAAATCTTTTAGATTTACTTGTAGTCTTCTCTCTTCTTCTTACTCTGTAGTGTCTTTTTTTTTTTTCTAAGTTTGGAAGATAGTTAGAATAGAAGAGAAGAGATGAGAAATTAATACGTTAAGTGGTAATTGCAGACTTGCATGTGCTTGTACCGTGAGAAAGATTTTTATATAGTCAGCAAATTTTTAAAATACATGTTGAAAAAAAAATTGTTAATGACGGTAATGCATAACATGGTAAAATTTGGTACTTTGTTGCATCATTTGTCCAAAAAAAAGGAAAGAAAGAATGTTGCATTATTTGGGAAAAGTGGCAAAGTTAGATGCATAAGTTGATAGATTTACTGTTTCCTGAAAATTCACATAATTTCCTGAATCTACCTTGTGCAGCAACATACTAGCGTTCAAACGGTCAAACCCGTTTTACAGATGGGTTCTTTTCAAGTACTTTGGATGTTTGAAAATAAGATGTTAATTCAATTTAAAGATTTTTCACTTTTTAAGAAAGTTGATAAGATTTAGAGTTGTGAACGATCTGCTTTCGATACAGTTCAACTCCATGCTAGATTAAGATATTTCAATATTTAATTCTAGAAAAGAATTTTATTAGTAAAAGTCTAGCTAAAGGTTTGACACAGCATACTTTTTAGAAAGAGTACCTTTCAGTATAGGAGTGCTCTGTTGGCAATTTTCTTGTTTCATAATGTATATTTTCACTTATTTCACAATATACTATTAACACAATTTCATGGTTTAACAAGCCAAAGAAGAGGATTTTGTTGCCATAAACCCCAACTAACATTGCAATTTCAGACATAGAACTCCATTTATTTGAAATTAGAAGTAAGCAACCTCTCATCATAACATAGAACTGTAGCTTAATAATGAACTGAGGGCTAATATGTTAAGGATATTATCTCCAAAGATGAAAATCATCTTCTGAAAATAAAATGCTCATTTATAAATGTCCAACCTTATTTATAAATGTCCAACCTCATTTATAAATATCCAACCTTATTAAAAATGTGGGCCAATCAAATGATCTGATTAGAAATGTCGATGAGCTGATTTATTTCTAACAATGTCCGCCATGATTAGGACTTGGGAAATCATATCTACCAAAAATCGGCTCTCGTATAAGTCCACTTTTGAAATTTCTGTGGGGGCTTACGTCTAAAGTAAAGGTTGGGATCACTTGTTTTGTTGGATCCATTAACTAAACTAGATGATTTTTCGTTGCACATTAAGGTCAAAGAAAATTATCTGAGAAGTCGAGAGTTGAGAATCAAAACCTTTCTGTAATATTAGAAAAAAGGAATCACCCACCTCATCTGGATCAATAGAAGCAGCCAGAATGTTTTCCGCAGCAGATAGTAAGTCCTCCGTATAATCAGTATGGATATTGAACTTTAGGAGATCAAGATTGACATGTACAGGAAAATAACCAATATCTACAAGAAGATTTACTGCAGACGAAGATAATTTTGGAAGTCCCATCGCCTTGAGAATCTATCAAAATAGAAATATGAAGATGTTCTTTGGTCAAAAAAGAATCATCAGATACTTTTTAATGAATTTCTATTGGACACTTTTACATGAGTTACGACATATTACCACTCCAGCAGTTCTCTTTTGCTCGTCGGTTTTGCATGCATCAATAGCAAAAGCCTCTAGAGACTGAATTCGTTGGTGTGTCTTTTCTTCAACAGTCCATGAACCTTTGGGAGGTTTAGCATGTGGAGGCATTAATTTAATAGACTTCAGTAGCAGCACAAAATCCCCAAGTTCCTTTGCTGCTGTCTCTTTTGCAGTTTCCCAACGCAGAAGTTCTTCTACCTATTTCACAACACAAGAAGACATACATCTCTTAAATATCATAAAAATATCAAGTTAATTTGTTAAAATTA
>JABWDY010017361.1:7225-25355 GCA_013358455.1 Thalictrum thalictroides | reverse complement strand
AAATTGAACTTTCGAGGGTGCGCTCGCACCCCAATAGATCCGTCATTGCTAGTTGTATTTTATTCTATCGAGATTGTTTCTGTTGTTTCCTAAATTTTAGACCAAATTTAACTTGACTTCATGTGCAAGCATACTGGGATCCAGGTATTCACAACTTCATGTGGTGATGCTCTCCCGAATAGTGATGTGACTTGAACATAGCCACTTTTGCAGAAGGACTAAATGTTATTCATTTCGTGAGACCAGACAAAGATAAAGAACTTTAATCTGTAAGTCTGTATGCATGAAGGGGATAATTCCCTTCTGCTTCTTGTACTTTACTCTAGACAGAAACCTTACAACCTACCTCACAATGGCGTGAACATGTCCAGCACTTTCCTAGCCAAAGCATTAGGGTGTCCAAGGCCCCCAAACACACACTATAGACAACCTTATTAGCTGGAGGTACTAGATTGTAATTCTTAATTGTAAACCTCTCTACCTATCAGATCGTGATGAGTTATCTGCTATTATTGCCTGTTCAGGAAAGTTTGTGTGCGCTTATTTTCATTCCTTAAGTTTCATGTAGGTTTGTCGGTTTGTCCTCGCTCCTCGGATGGTGAAGAATGTACTAGCATCCTGGTCCACTGGAGCTCATCCGTCTTGGGGTCGTAGATAGTGGAATATGATCATTTTGCTATTATGTGGAGTTATAAAGGAAACTACAACACTTTGAGGAGTCGGCAAGACCATCAGAAGAGGTAATCATGGAGATCAAAAGTCTTCTGTCCTTTCTAGTTAAAGCTCCATATTCTTTGGTCATAGTGCATTTAGCTTTTCCTTATTTGTGTGTGTGCGCTTATTGTCCTACCTTCGACTCATTGACTGTAACCTCGTATTTACTTAAGTTATTCATCAAGGTCGAGGTTTTCAAATGTAATCTTTCAATTTGGATTCTTTACTGAAATTTGCAGTAATAATGTTCTCCCATCATTGAAATATAAAAAAAAAAACTGTAAGATTAAACTACAGACTACAGAAAACAATCTAGGTTCTAGACTAAATGAACTGCTATAACTACTCTTTATTATCAAATTGGTTTCCTGCTTAAGAACTCAATAAGAAAATCAAGTTGTGAATTCCACAACTAAAACACTAAAACCACTCGACTCTATCCAAATAACATTCAACAAAATGATAAAAAATTAGAAAAATAAATAACTTACACAGTTGGAGCACGAAGAAGTTTCTTTCTTGACTTTGTTGATTTAATTTCTTCCAATTCTTTAAGAACACTATCAACCAGACTAAGAATTGAAAATTTCCGAATGCTTCCATGTTTAACATCATGAAACAAATCCCTTGAGGAAGATTGAAACCCTATTTTAGAATTCCTTGGGAATGTCGAGGTTGTTCCAAAATGATTAATACGACATCGAAAAAGTGGAGGGAAGATAGAGCAACTGTTAGCTGCTCGAACCGCCGTAGTCATCTTTAATAATTAAGAAAAACTGCAGGTTTCATGGAAATGTAGATACAATTGGTGAAGATTGTTTAAAAAGAAAACCCTAACTAGTTATCGAAGAAGAAGATGAAGAAAATGAATTCGTGCTTATCGTTCGTTCGTTCGTTCGTTCATGTGTTGATAAGCTATGTATATATAATGTAATGCTCCACTGTTCCAGTATAAACAATTTAGAGTATCTGTAATCAGTAGTTGAAAAAATCGATGATATCGGTCGATTATATGCGAAATTATGCGGTTTTTTAGAAAACGGATCGGTACGGATCTCAGATTACAATCGAAATAAAAAAACAACACATTTCGAGTTCAAAATTATTAAATTTCGTGAATTTCCGCCCAAAATTTGTCGAAATTATCGAATATTTAGTTTAAAAAATCCATGATTAATCGGATATGGTGACGAAAATCTTGGTTAATTACAAAAACTTAACATTAATAATTATTTTTAGATCTTAATCCTTCTTAGCAACAGCTTCTTCTACATCTTCTCTCGACCACTTTTCATTAATCCTACAGCAATTATTCTGAAAAAGTGTAGGTTTTTATGGGTAAGGTTTATCCGATTTTACGTGGATAAGTTGCCCATAAACACCTATATAACGGCTGTGCTTGTTCGGCAGGAAAGAATTTAGGAAAGTAAAACCACGTCAGTTTTCCTTATTTTTTGTTTTTTCAGATGCTTGGTTGTCCAAAATAATCGTGGGTCCCACAGTAAAGTTTTTTTAAAATAAGCAAAACACGTCAGCTTTCTATCCCGGTTCAGAGAAACCGGAAATCTGGGAAATAAATCTCTTTGTTATTATGTGGTCCCCATCTCTCCACTTTTTACTCTATCCCTTACCTGCCACATCATTATTTTCTTTTTATTTTTAATTCTAATCAAGCATGATATAACTGCATTAAAGCAAAGTACATGTAAACTGTTACCATTTTAATATTTTTGAAAAAATTTCATTTTCATTTCCACAAAACTTCGAGGGAAACAAGCACAACCAACTTGTTAGATACATTGTATTTGGTGTGGCCCATGTGCCGCATCATCTCTTAGGGGGTGTTTGATAACAGCCTTTTCCTGTGGCAAACACCGATTTTCCTGCATTTTATGTGTTTGCCACCATTTGATAACTGAAGTGGCTATCGTAATAAAGTTTGCAACTAAAGCCTCACGTGATCCCGTTTTCCTGCCATATAGCGGGAATTATTTGCATAGGGGACCCCCAAAGCAAAACTTGCTTGCCGAATCAGCTGGACAAATAGCAAAATTGTTTGCCCTCATATAAAAGCTAACTTTTCACTCAAAACTTAAAACAAACCCTAGAACTTGAGCTTCAACAATGGCGGCCTACTAAAGAGCGATTCAACTAAAAAGGTATGTTATTCTTCTTTAATCTTCATATTCTCTTCTAAATCTTCATTCTTGGTCGAAATCTCTCTATTTTATCAGTTTTTATCGAGTTAGTTTTTTAGAAAACTCGTGATTTCTTCTTCTTCGTGTCTGTTTCGTTTTCTTTCTTTGTTCTTGATTTATTTTCATTTCTTTGTTGTTTTTTTGTTGTTTAGATCGATTTAACCAAACAAATTGAAACCCTAACCCTAGAATTTTGGATTTTATAAAACCTTAACCCTAGAATTTTAAAATTGAAACCCTAACCCTAGTTTATGTGTTTTTTGTTTGATTTATGAGTTAATATGTTGTATATTGTGTTTGAACAATTAATCAAACATAATGGCATGCCTAAAAATCAATTTTTTAAATAAAATCTAAACTTTTAGTTGTATACTGTGTTCGAACAGGTGATGTGTATTGTGTTCGAACAGGTGTAATGCTATATTGTGTTCAAACAGTTAATAAAAATTTTAGTTTGTAATTTTTTAAACCTATAAATGTTAATTTTTTAAACCCTAGTTTTAAAAATTAATTTTTGGTTGCAATTTTTGTTTAAAGAATAATTTTTTGTATAACCCCAAGTTTTATTTGGGGGATTTTAAATTTTTGTATCAAATTTCAAATTGTGATAATATTGCTCCTTTTTTTGATTCATTTGTCAAAGATATAGCTTACTTGATTCAGAACTGTGTAGTTATGATTCATTTGTTGTCATTTGATTCATTTGATTAAGAACTGTGTAGTTATGATTCAGAATGGTCAAAGATATGATTCATTTGATTCAGAACTGTGTAGTTATGATTCATTTGATTCAGAACTGTGTAGTTATGATTCATTTGATTCATTTAATAGTTATGATTCATTTGATTCATTTAATAGTTATGATTCATTTGATTCATTTAATAGTTATGATTCAGAACTGTCAAAGATATAGCTTGTTTTTTTTTTTCGCAGACGATACTTAGGTCGCTGTCATTGTTGCATTACTTCGATTGATTTCTCTGCTCATGTATATTAACTATCAGTACTTCTCTGTTTAGGTATATTAATTAATCTTTGTTATTTGCAATGTTATTTTGAGTTAGGTATATTCTCTGTGTTAGGAATATGAATTAACTTATCTTCAATGATCTTTAGTTAGAATGAATGAGATGTCATGTACATTTTTGTTACGGCTTTTAATCAATATTATTCAATTAATTTTTTGTTATCGTGTGGGCTATTATATATGTAAACCTAGCTGATTCTCTATCCTTCAGAACTGTTTATTATACATTTATACCATGCTTAATTTGTTTTTTGAATCTTGTATAAACTTAACTGTTGCAATTTTGTTGAGGTAATACCATGAATATGTAGATTAGTTTAGTTATCCTTTTTTAGATAAGCCATGATAATAAAAATAAACCTTGTGCACAGACTACATACTAGCCCTATGTAGTTTGTGATAACAACTTTAACCTTAAATTATTATTTAAATAATGATTTAATTTCAGATAATGGGTAAGTTTAAATATTATGTTATGCGCAAAGGATTCTGTCCCGGGATATATCAAACTTGGGAGGAATGCAAAGCACAAACTACTGGGTATCCTTATGGTCCTGACTGGCGAGGTGCTTACAATCTTGAACATGCAAGGGATTTACTTCATGGTCGTCGACCTACCTCCGATCTTGTTGCTGAATCTTCCGAAAGTGTGACTCAACCAACACACATGCCTATTCAATCTTATCATCACACCCCCCAAGTGTGCCAACTTTCAGCACACTTATTTCAATCTGTCTCTCAACCTCATCCCTCTCTACTACACTCCTGTGTTGGTGGCCATTCAGGTCCACTTGTGGTGTTGGCTGATGATTTTTGTTGGTGGGGTAAGAGGTTGTTGCTAGTCTTGATAGTTCTTGTAATAACATTATTAATTAAGTTGTTATTCGTGTTGTAATAGTATTATTAACATGGGATGTAAAGTTAAACTATTAATTTTAGAAAGTTTGACTAGTTTTAAATGATATTTTCTTTTTGTATTCATGAAATTATACCTTGTTATGTAGAATGGCAACTCAAGATGAAAAGATAGCTGTAAGTATTGTTGTAATAATAGACGTTGATTGGTTGCTGAAATATTTTGCCCGTAACCGGAGACGTACTCGTAATCGTGTTCCAAGAATTCCTAGGGATCCATATACCTATAATAGGGATCCATCACGCTACAGTACCCTAGCTTGTTTCTATACCGACAATGACACTGATTGCCATGAACAATTGAGGATGAGGCGGCTTGCATTTCATAGTTTATGTGCTAGGTTGAAAACTATAGGTTTAGCTGATTCTCGATACGTATGTGTTGAAGAACAACTTGCAATGTTCTTACTTATATATAGTTGGCCACGACAATAGGTGTCGTAGAACCCGCTTTGAGTTTAAGCGTTCATCACCAACAGTCAGCCACTACTTCCATTTGGTCTTAAACGCTTGCGTCGAGTTGTATAGACAAGTGGTTGTGAATGATACTGCTGAGAACTCACCATTGTCGGATGGTCCTGGAGATGTGTGGTGGCATCATTATTTTAAGGTAATATAAACTACACCTCCTCATGACTTCTTAAAAAAAACGATGGCATATTAACTAAACACCCTTTTTAAGATAATGTCGCAAATAATGGTGGAATACTCATCGCAACATCTCGAGGTTGGACTAAATGGCACGACAACTTGAAAAAGGAAATGTGGGCCAATTTTGTTGATTACAACGAAGGAGAAATTTGAAAATACAACTTGTATGGTGGTAAGCAATAAAGGAGAAAAAGACTTGTGTGAAATGTTTTCAATATTTGCTTTAGATTTGTAATAAGATTGATTTTATGGTTTAACTTATTCCGAATAATGTTTGTAATAATGGATGAAGATTTCTTTTGATGAATGTTTGGATTAATTTTATTTGGATGTTTGTTCGGTTTTCGTGTATGTGGGGTTTAGTAGGTAGAAGAATGTCGACCGCTAAGTTTAAAAAGCCTAGAAAGACCACCAAGAATGTTGGCTCGCCATCGCAGGTGTATTTACCACCTAGCGACCCAGTCCCACCCCCACCTACCAAGTGCCACATAAGGTGGACAAAGGTAATTGAAGAAGTCATGTTGAATGCGCTCTATGAAGATATTCTCAGGAATGGTAAGAGAGCTGATAATGGCTTGAAGACTGAGTCATTAAGAGCTGCCGCAGAGGCTGTCAATACCACATTGAGGATGCAGGCTACTTCTGAGCATGTAAAGACTCGTCTTAAAACTTTGAAGAAGGATTACAAAATTGTAAAGGAACTTCTTGATCTGTTGGGCTTTGGGTTTACCTTTGATACTGAGAACAAAACTGTCGTGGCTACTGATGAAGATGTTTGGGAGCGCTACTTTCAGGTAATTCAGTATCTGATTGGTTATTTCATCGTGTTTGGATGCAATTTTTGCATGGAATAAGGTTTGTTGGTTCCATTGTAGGCTCATCCTGAATCACGTAACCTTCGTGGCAAACATTTTCCTTATTTTGAACAATTGAGCCTTATTGTGGGTAATGAGAGTGCAACTGGCGAAAATCAAACTGCTGGAGATGAAGAACCACTTGATAACTCTCCTGACAATGTCCTTGGTAAATTCTTAAACATTTTCTTTATTCCTTTTCATGTTCGAACATTTTCGTGTATCAAGATAATTTCTAAGATTCAGTTTTCGTGTACGTTAGGTGAAGAAGAAGCTGAAAATGGTTCACAAACTGAGATTCTTACTCCTAATGTTTCCTCCTCATATACCCCTCAAATGTCACCTGTGATGGACACTTCAACTAATGATTCTCCTGTTATGTTACCTCGTCTTCATCAGATCCCAACACCTGTTATCGTTGTGAACTCGAAGCGCAATAAGTCGCGCTTTTCACCTGAAACTTTAAGTTCTGAGAATGAAATTGCTTATGGGATATTGGATGATGTCAGACAGCTGGCAGGGGCATTTGGTGGGCCAAAGATTGATAATATATGTACAGCATTGAAAGAAGTTTGCAAGTATGATAGGGTACTCTATCTGAAGGGGCTAGACTTTCTGGGTGTTGAAAATGCACAAGCCAAAATCTTCTTGGGTATGGATGCTGATCTAAGGATGGGTTGGTTGGTTGATAAGCTGAAGTACGTCAAGCCATATAACCCAAATGAGTTTGCTGACATGTGAATTTTCTGTGAAGTTAATCTGAGTCTAACTTTGGTAGTTGACATGTGAAGTTAGTCTGACCTGTTGTGTTAATCTAGTACTTATTAGTAATTATGTTGACATGTGAAGGTGGTTTATCAGCACTTATCAGTAAATATGTTAGTTTGAAACTTATTATATATTTCTGCAGACTTTGTGTTTACAAAGCTGTCATTATCATGCTTTGTTTTAACTTGTAGACTTTGTGTTTACAAAGCTGTTATGGAATGTAAGGCTGGATTTGCTATTATATTATGTTATAATATTTATTGTTATACTATGGAATGTATGGCAAGAATGTAGTAGGTTGTGATTTCAGAAATCTGAATACGAAACGTATACAGGTTGAGTTTCAGAATTCAGATTTCTGAATGTATTTTGGAGTCTTATATGCATTGCGGTGCATTTAGCTATGGTCTAGAAGTTGTTATTACTAGAAGTAGGTTTCTCACCTTGTTTCATATCATATTTTGCCCTACCACAGTTTCATTTACGATGAGTTGGACTCCCAAAGAAGATCAAAATCTTTGTGTCGCTTGGTCTATGGTCCATACTTTTCCACCTGATAGTAGTTCCAATTTTTGGCGCCATGTCTCTGATTTTTTTCATGGCATGGAAGGGATAAACACCAGTAAAGGCCTTGGTCATCTACTTGGGATGTTTCAAGAAATATGGGAATCAACTATTGAGTTCATTCCTTTTTTACAACTCATACAAAATACACGACGTAGTATATTTGCTAATGAAGGTTCAAGAATCGATGCTGCGTGCTAAGTTTTTTATGATACACAATACAAAAAATTCCAATTTAAAAGTTGTGTAATAGTCCTTAAGCCGTTCGTTCGTTGCAATCAAATTGGTTGTGATGGGTTATTGAAGATGTACACAGGAATGGGGAACGAGAACAAAAGATGGGTTTATTTTGCAAAGTGCTCGAAACTTTTATGTCCAAGAATGAGATTCTTATATCCATTACTTGAAGCACCTCCATCTGGGGATCGTGAAATGATTTGCGTGAAATGCCTTCAAAATCCTTGCAATGAATATTGCACCAATTATTGGCACCACGCTAGTCCCCCACCTACACCCACAACTTGTCTACATTGCTTAGGCGATCCGTGTATGTGGAATTGTGTAGAGTCTTATGATTGTTGCAGTCGTGATTATGAAACTTGTCACTTTGTTGAACCAACTAGTAACCATAAGCTTTGAGACATATTGTAATAATGACATTTGTATACATTTGTTATATTATATTATCGAGTTGTGAATTTTTTTTTTTGTTTCGATAAATTGTTATTTGTAACTGTTAACCATATTTTATGGAACCATTTGCTATATTATTGTACTTTCTATACTTGTAAACATTTGTACCATTTTATATGTAACCACTTATTATTTCAAATGTTAACCACATTTTTTATAATTTGAATGACTAACAATTTATATAAACTCTTACAATGTAGTTTAAATGGCTAACATTCAAAGCATTTGTTATATGGCCCCGAGGAAGAAGGACAGTCCTTGGTAGCACAAGAAGTGCTCTAAGGGCCATGTTACTGGAGGGTGTGTGATGGTAAGTTCAAAAAAATTTAAATTTTGGGTTAATTAGTTAAATTGGGCCCTATATGGGTCTGGTCAGATATGGTTGGGTTTTACATTCAATAGTTTTTGCCTTGTGCAGAAACTCCCCATGGGACAAAGGTGGTGGTTTAGTGGCTGCAATATTATCCATTTACGTCTACCAAATAAGAGAAGGTTCAGGATGGAGATAGTCGATGACCAACATCGCTCGCGGTACTTTAGGCACCATGCATGGAAAAATTTCATTGATGAAACCAAGCTGAAGATTAGGGATACAATCTTGTTCGAACATGTTAGGAGGCTAACAAATAATGATGCCATTGTTGACGTTCAGATTACACATGAAGATCCCAACGAGCCCGATCTCTTGTTGCTAGATTCACCTGTTAGGAGTGCACCAGCTAGGAGGACATCTGCAACGAGGACTTGACCTGTAGGATTTGGCCGAGTTGACTCTGGTCCAACATTTGACCAAACTGAACCTAAAGAAGATGGTACTGAGAACGCCCCTTACATTGTGTAGATTCAGACTTGACTTATGATGACTTATGGCACTTGACTTATATGACTTATGGTTAACTTATGATGTGTATGGTTGATGATGGTTTAGGAATTAACTTTATATTCATGTATAGTATGGTATATGACTTATTATATATGTGTAAGTTTATGACTTATATATGTGTAGGTTTATGACTTTTTTTTAGATGGACTTATGTTTATGGTATATTATATGACTTAAAATCTTGGGCTTTTAATTCAATCATGTTGGGCTTTAATTCAATCATTTTGGGCTTTAAATTTCTTATTAAAGTGAAATAGGTTTTAATTATTCAATCATGTTGGGCTTTAATTCAATCATTTTGGGCTTTAATTCAATCATGTTGGGCTTTAAAGTGAAATGAGCTTTTAAAAATATTTGCCCGCCCTTGATATCAAACAGAATCACAAACGGCAAAACCAAAATTTAAGAATTGCCGAACAGTTATCAAACGCCATGCAACTGGCAAATGAACTTTTATCTGCATTTTTTAAAATCGTTATCAAACGTAGTGCGATTTTGTGGACATACACAAAATGTGTGTCCACGGGACAACGGTTTCCTATTGGTCCACGTCATTACTAAATTTACATAAGTTTTTGTTATTACAAAATAAAAATTAGTGAATATAAAAAATTAGTGACGTGGACCAATAAAAAACCGTTGTCCCGTGGACACACATTTTGTGTATGTCCACAAAATCGCTTGTATCAAACGATGACAAATACCAAAAGCAGACAAATCAGTATACAAATCCAAGCAAAAAAGTCGTTTTGTCGTTGTATTTTCTGAAATGCCCGAACAGCCACTGAAGCAGAAATCGGTTATCAAACAGGCCCTTAGGACATGTGTCTTCACGGGGTTTGACTAACCGATTAGCTACATTATATTATTATTACAATACCACTGCAAGATCAGATGTTGAATTATAGATAACATGAACTGTAGTTGTCGAAATGTCAATACAGAGACAGATAAAGAATATGTATTGAAGAAGCCTTGAAGGACAGTCTACATAACAAACTCTGAACGGATGTACATAATGCAATGTGTTGATCAATTCCAAGTCTCATGCATTCCTGTTCCAAATAAAGATCCCTGTATTTGTTGTTGCCAATAGGCTGCCTAAATTTACTAATGTGTACATAAGTGCATCACCCTAAATACAGTGCCTATATTTTTGTAAATGGAAATGGGCATTAACTGCATAGCTCTAAGCACAGTCCCTTGATCTGGGATTCAGTAGCACTTGGAAACGGGTATGTCTGATTTTTTCCATTGCCATCGCATGTCAGGATCAGTTCGTTTGCATTCTGAGTCGACTGCAACAATTAAAAAAAAAACATGTATTTAGAGCATAAAATATGCACGTAATACCACAATTTTTGAGCTTTGTTTGTCACACACACACATGGAGATCTCCTGGATCTAAAAGGGTGAAAGAGAATTTCCATGTCAAGACCAATGAGGTTAACATATGCAAATTACAATCTCTCGTGTTCTTGTGAAATGTTGAATTATCATTCCCTTGGGTTGATATTTGACCAAGATACATAGGATTAGGAAATAGGTTCAGTAGCCCGTACCATTCTTTTTAATAAAACATGGAAGGTACTATCAGAGAATGCACATTTTCTGAGCATTATCTGATTGACCATTTTGTGGAAAAAAAATAATTATGATTATTTTCACCATCTGAATGTGTTTGACCTTCAAGGGATTTACCGGTGAAATAGAAATAATAGAGAGAAAACAAGTGACAGCCTAAATACCATGCAGTATGTTGGTTCTGTATTGCATTTCCATTTTGAAGTAGGGATACAGCTCAAATAATGGCACCAGGAACAGTGATCGTTCCCATTGACCCCTCGAAAGAGCATAACCAAGCCGACACTAAACCTGTTGCAAATCAACAAGCCCTGATCAGATAAAAACACTATTTAATATGTGCATTCCATAGACGATATAGTTCAAGGTTAGGAAAGGAAAACAAATATTAAACCAAGATGATGTTCGAGCTGGCTTTCGTTTAGCAGACGAGCAGAGAAATTAACTCATCTTCATTGATCTTAATCAAATTGATGACATTATCTAGCATAAGCTATATATAAGAGAACATCAATGGCCTTGATGTCACAACTATTCATATCAAATCAAACTATGTTGGTTGGAGCCCTATATAACATATATTAACAGACGCATGTCCTGAATTTGGCGTAAAAAATCTTTGGTCTGGGAAAATCATATCATACTAGCCTGGTACAGAAAATGGAAGGAAGAAAGATCTCGGGGACTTACCCAACTATCGAAAGAATCAAAGCAGCAACCAATAATATGATCTGATACATCTTGTACTTAGGTTTAGATGATCTAACATATCCTGGAGGAACATTCTTTGGACTAACCCATCCAAACTGAGGGCGCATAAGTAACACAAAACCAAGAAGAAACCCAGTAGTAAATCCTCCAATATGTGCATAGTTGTCTACATGAGGGAGGATGCCAACTGCTAAATTGATAACGATGATCAACAGAAGAGTCAATAGTGCTGCTAGCTGAGCATCAAATACAAACGGCCAAATTACCATCCAACAGTAGTTATTGATAGAAGAGACACATGTTTTACGGATACTCCACCAAAGTCATTTATATGGTTACCTTGTTTGCATATATAGTCCAATTCGTGAGGAGTTCAGAAAGCATGGCTCCTAGTAATCCAAAAAGTGCACCAGAAGCCCCAACAGCAATACTGTCTTTGATGAAAAGGGCTGACAGCACATTCCCACCAAAGCCAGAGATGAGATACAGCAGCCCAATTCGTACTATAAGAAACCAATAGAAGGATCAGAACATTTTTATTACACGAGTAAATTTAAATTGACAACGCCATGCAGCTTCACACATTGAATGATACAAAAATATAAAGAATATGCTTGTCAACCATGTTGACAAAGACAGATTATTCTCAGAAAAGATAGTCTGAAATTGCAGCTCGATAAAATGTGGAGGTCAACAATATCATGTAGTGATGATTAAATAAACTTTCGATTAACATAAAAATGTCTCAATCATGGTCTTTTCCACAAATGGCAGAGAGGGTAAGACCCACACACCCACCAAGCCCATGGACATGTTATGCAATATATAGGGATCAACTATTCAAAGTTATTAATGGAAATATTCTCAGATAACTTAGCTTAGATAGGTCATTAATAAAACAAGTAATTTTATTGAATAGTATATGATAGATTGATAGAGATTATTACACAAATCCTAAGTTACCTCATCAGTTTGCAAAAGTCACATTATACACGCAGACCATAAAATCAACACTAATCTGCCTTGAGAAGATTTAAAGGAAATCCACCCCAAACAGTGTATTTGATGCTAGAGATAACAAGATCAAAGGTCATTGAATCTTTGCTTTATCGTAGAAAATCCTTGTATTGCATCCCAACCAGACTTCCGAGCATAAAGTGTGAAAGAATCTTCCAGATCGACTCACATGCCCTAGTTAAGCCTCTACACCACCAAACTTTTACGATGTCGACAATAATTGCTTTTAAGACTGCGTCTCTACCCAATTCCAAACCTGCTTCACCAACTGACAATCAACATATAAATGTTGATTTATTTTCTTCTTCACAGGCTCACAGCAACGTGACGAACATCTCTTTTGAATGACTGCGGCTCTTTTTTCAGATTGTCAGTAGTTACGGCCTCCCCCAAATCAAGCTCCAAATGAAGAACTTTAGTTGGAACTTGGAGTTTCACATTCTCTTGTAGGAAAAAGTAACATCGCCTAATTCTTGACTTTAAATGCACCTTTCTTCAAACAACTCAAACATCGATCTGTGCGTGAAATGTAAATTGTAGCCCATTCTAAACTCTTAATCATAAATTTTCACATTTTCCATACATGAAACAAAGGAAGAGAGTTCGTGTCTTACCTAACCTCCTAACATAGAACCTTTCTACAATCTCAATTTTAAGACTGTTTTCAATTTGTTTGCAGTTCATTATGCTCCTTAACAAAGAAGGACCATGAGTGTTGTTGACCTTTCGTGTACAGCAGTCAGTCCCTTCCATCCTAAACTTATCTCATACGACCTCCTTCCAAAGCCCCCTTATTTGTTCCAAAAATGCCAAAGCGAGTTTACACATAGAAGTTCAATTAACTGCAGATGTGCATTGAAAATGATCTCTTTACACACACATAGTAATAAGCTGATTTTTAATATGGTCGGTATGGCTTTCTCTAGATAATTATACCAACGATATCAATCCTGATTTAATCTGTTGTTGATAGAAATTCCATCAGCATAGAAATCTACAGATTCTCATCAAGATATTTTTGGTACAAAAAGGGTATGGACCAAGACCATGCCTTAAAAGATTAATATCAACCGAAGGACTAATAAACAACACCAATGATAGAACTACTAGCCAACTTGGCACAGTGAAAAACACATTGCTCAATTTGAAACTTAAAAGGCATATGGTGACATTAATTGAGTTGGAGCCCAGGAATCAACTTTCCATTACTAGTTTTCCGTCACCTATTTTTTGCATTGTTTCCTCCCTCTTTGTTTGTCTTTTTGCAACTCACAATCCACTTTCTATTATAAAGTGATAGCCTATTGGGACCAAGAAGATACTGTACTTAGGTGGCATTGTCCTCCTCATGGAGGTCGAAAGTAAAATGTTGACAGAAATTACAGTTTTTAAGATTTTCCTTATATTGACAACCGGGGCGAATCCGGTAGGCATGAAACCAACACCAGGATACAACCAGCTAGCACACCAGACTGGCTAAGGAGGCATTACCTTACGTGTGTTCTAGTTTCTAGGCAATTTCAACCCACTAGAATGTAAAACCCACAACTAAATAGAAGGATATATACACCCCAACCTTGGACTACTCGTTTTGGTGTAATTGGAGTTGAATAACATAAAGTATGGTACTAAACTAAGTAACATTGACACTAATATGTGTCTGTGTCTGACATGGGTACAAAGTATTCGACACGTCAAGGTATCAAGAAATGAGAGGTTGCTAAGCTAATTATATGTATCCATGTCTCCATGCATCTTTGGGTCCATGTATGTGTATCCGACGCGGGTATGACACAGATTGTTTTTAAAATCTGGAGTGCCCATGTTACACAGGTACTAAACAAGATTGAATGGAGGAACAAGGTTGGAAAGCCTACCCCATAAATTTGGATAAGTATTGATGTTGTATTACTCCCTATGCATATTCAGTTATGCATAGGGGGAGCTCATTGTTTCATTCTTCCTTTAAGTCATGACTAGAGGTAATCTTTTGAACACATTCTCTACACTTCGATTTCTTTTTACTTGACGGTGTAAATATAACAGAAGAACATGTCAGCATAAACAACAAACCAGTTCGCCATTTTATAAATGTGGCAAAGGCAAATAAATAAAAAAGGGATAACACCATACAAGTATACAACTCCAAAAATCTGGATGAAGAAGATAAGGAGATTGTTAGTGGGAGGAAAAAAGAATAATAGTAAAGAATCACCAATTTAGATGCTTTATCTAGAAAGGAATAATCAAGTATAGTAATGCATTCAACAAAAGCTTGTGTTCATTTCAATATAACCTACCTTTTATGATAATTGAAGTCGTTTTCTAAGAATAAGAATCTTATAAACCCAAGGATACTAATAAACCATAGGGCATTCAGTTTAGACATACTGAGACTCCATAACAATGCTAGTTTAGAACCTTATTGTGAGTTCGAAGACGTCAGCAGCTGATTGTTTGATCAAAAGTTTCCTCCTGTAATTTAAAGGGGTGGGAGTCCACTCAACCTCGCTTGCCAAAATAAAAAAAAATGCTACTTTAGAACCTAAAAACGGATAGACTCATACAATTTAATGTTGCACATATAAGTTTTTCCATATGCAAAATACTAAGTTTGGCTCTTTGCAAAATACCAAGTTTGTATTAGACTAAATCTTGATATTGATGGATCAATATGGCTCTTTTCATCAGTTGGATCAATCTGGTCACTAAGTTTAATCAATAGGACCTTGATGTGCTTGGTTGGATCGATCTAGCCATTAGTTTGAACGAATTAGCTTCAAGTTTTCCTTATGTTGACTCTGACAATCTGACATAGAATGCCCTATATCCTATTTGGGAATCAGATCCTTTACATAAAAATAAATAACTAAAACAATAATTATTATTATAGCCATTATTATTATAATATGAATGAATATGTACTTGTAGCAAATACATTCCAGATGATACATGAGATTTTAAGAACCGCACTTCTCTGATGTCTAAGATTCCATTTCGTTGCTATATACAGAGAATAGAGTTTTGAGTTTACTGGAACTTTCAAGCTCACTTTGGAAGATCATCGAGTCAGATTGGAGTTTCAAAGAATTTATTAAGGTAGGTATGGGGTTGCACTTGAATGAATCTTACGATAATCAGTAGATCCACTCCCAAAAGAAATTAAGAACAATACCAAAAAAGGAAAAAAGATATGGGAATCTTGACAGTTTCTTTCCTTCTATGCCAATTTGTGGTAACTTTTATTCATTTACCATAAGTCTCAACTTTACCGTAATTAATCTTTGATTGTCATCCATTCCTGTCTATCTACCCTATTTTCATCTCTTTTATTACAAATTAAAAAGCGGCAGGTTTAAATATCATTTACTTGCCTAAACTAATCCTCCTTGATTTTTCAGGAGTTCCACAACTCAAAAAGCCTTAATATCAAAAACTTTGTCGAATCAGCTAGAAAGGTCTTTGTCGAATCTTTTCAGGATATTCATAACGAACAACCCTATGTACATAAACATAGCATATGGTCGTAATAATATTATGACTAGATCTATTGTCCTTTTCTAACTTCTAAGTTACACAAGAACAATGATAATGTGGAAAAAAGTATGTTCATATTTTACTTCTCATGTCACATGTAACACAAAGGTGTTGCTATTTTATATGGTCACTGAACAAGGGTTAACCTATGAATGGACTGAACAGGGTTGTATCCCGGGGTAAGCCCACTGCAATTTTGTAGTAAATAGCAATACATATGTTACTTTTGTCTAGTGTACAAATGAATACTTCTGTCACAATTGGCGCTAAAGATTAGTTTTTGTTTTAGTTCTCTGAGTTTGAATCTGTACCATTACTCTTTTTAGTTCCATTTTCTCTGGAACTAGAATTTTCCAACATTTCTAATAAGGAATTATGTACAGCTTTATGTAAGTTGAAAACATTTTTAGTTTTAGACATACACATCAAGAAATACTTTTAAATCCATATTTTAGTTTGTATGAAGACATATTTTTAAATCTATGTTTTAGCCAAACAAAAACTAACACTGTGCTAAGTTTTTACTTTTTTTATTCTTGCATTTTTACAATTATAATGCATACCTTTTAATATCTTACATCTAATATAAATTAAATTTTGTCGTCACCATATTGATAGCAAAATTTAGCCCTCCCTACCAGAAATTCCTGGTTCCACCCTTGTCACTGAATGAAATCGCTAGCACCCAAAATGATATATACCACAGATCTTCTCGCTGCATATGAGCATACTCACTTGGCAGAAATTCTAATAAATAACTCAGCTAAGAGATGGGTCGTATATTTCATTGGTATTAGCTGCTCCGCATAGCAATATATAACACCATTACTTTGGCAAAACTTATGATAATTTGATCTATGCTAACACATGAGTATCAAGTGTGCATGTGTGTATAGACATTAATACTTAGTTTACCTAATGGCAATCAATCAAGTAAAGAGAATTTTAAGTTAGGTCAATACCAAAGCCGAATTCTTGCTCAAGTCGAATTCCAATGAATAAGAGACTCAACATATTGGCAAGTAAATGAAAAACCCCGGCATGCAACCAAATGGCAGTAATAAGTCGCCATCCCTGATGACCATCAACAACTTTACTTACTTGTTGAGCACCCATTTTGTCAAGTCTGCATCAATTAAAAAAAAACATAAATCATCATCAAATGGTCTACTTCTTTATCAAATATCATTATTTAATAAGCATGTCAGGATTCCAAAATTCAACCACTTCAACATTGCATTTCCCTTTGAAAACAAAAACCCATTCAATATAAAGAAAAGAATAAATGTTCTTCCAACTTACGAGGTGGAAGAAGGCCCAAGAAGGGGGTTTTCCTTCATAGGTTGAAAAGAGAATCTCCCAAGAAAATCAGCAACACAATTGATAGAATTCTTGGGACAATTGTTAACATACATAGTAATAATAAAAAGAGCAACATTAGCAATAAAAAAAGAAGGAATTAACCATGGAAACCATGATTTAAAAGGTTGATTTCTTTGATAATTTCGAGAAGTAGTCCTATAACCACGACCACCACCAACACCACCAGATTGTGCAGCAGAAGAGGAATCAATTGTTACAGGATGAATGGAATTATCACCTCTCCTCGGTTGATTTATATCCGAGGGAGGATATCTTCCCATTTTGAATTAATTCACAGGTTACAAAACTTCAGCAATAGTTTTATTTGGAGTTTGATTAAAAAAAAAAATAATAAATAAAATCAAAGAATGAGAGAGAGAGAGAGAGAGTAAAATGGGTTTGTTTGATTGTTTGAATGTGAAGGAAAATTAAAGAGGGTTTGAAGAAGATGAAGAGATTGGGAAGAGGAGGAAGAAGAATGTCGTCTTAGAGTTGGCAGAAACTGAAAAGACATGAGCAGAATTGGTCAAAATTACAAGAAGAGGCTTTGCTTGCTTTCAGCGTTTTTATCGACCGACGTTAGAAGGTCCCCTATGCGTTAAGTGGGGAAAAAAAATTATGTCCTGTCTGTCCACTTTCATTATTTTTTTTT
>JABWDY010017262.1:13912-30853 GCA_013358455.1 Thalictrum thalictroides | reverse complement strand
TATTTCATACCTTTTTTAAGGGTCGACTCCTAAAAGAAAGTTGAATTACATGTCCTTGAAAAATGTAAATTTGTAAGTATCCGGTTTGTTAAATAACAAATCGACTTATAAATACAAGTATCTAAATGTGCCTGTGCAGTAATATTGAAATTGAAGTGCCTGTCATACAATTTACGCATTTGCTAAACACAAATGCAAGTATCTAAAATGTGCCTGTGCAGTAATATTGAAATTGAAGTGCCTGTCATACAATTTATGCATTTGCTAGACACCTGCAGACTTTTGACCTTTCCATGTCCTTGTTAGAAGCAATTACATGCTATTTCTAGATGGCAGGAAATCTTATTTTGTTATCTACACTTTGTTTTTGCAGCTCATCAAGTTGGACTTGTTAAGTGTGGGAGTTGTTTCGTGTTATTGATGTATAAATTTGGATCTCCATCTGTTAAATGTT
The DNA here is from genome assembly GCA_013358455.1 of Thalictrum thalictroides. Classification (NCBI taxonomy): domain Eukaryota; kingdom Viridiplantae; phylum Streptophyta; class Magnoliopsida; order Ranunculales; family Ranunculaceae; genus Thalictrum; species Thalictrum thalictroides. Next base: position 30,399 of record JABWDY010017262.1, on the reverse strand, counting down.
CGTGTTGCCGTTTTGTGACCGAAATTGGAGTAAGTTGTCCATATTTGATGTCTATCTAATTCAATCTGTTTTTTTTAATAACCTGTTTGTGTGATAGTTTTCATAAATATTGAAGAAGTGTCACTGAGTTGGATGTGAAGAATGAGTGATGACAGTATGACACGGACTAGGGCCAGAGACTATCATTGACAATAATCGTTAAGGCTTTTTTTCTATGATCATTATTTGTTTTATTATCGTCATAATTGATTTTACGAAGCTCATTCACTTGGTGGATGAGTTGCAGACTCTTAGTGAACTTAGCAGCTAGAAGAAAAAAAAATGCCTGTTTTGATTGAATAACTCACAGTTAGAAACTGACTGGATATTATAACTTCCTTATATGACAGGTTCCAGAGGCTTCATTTAATAATGAAACATAATAGGTCTCTATCTACGATTAGATGTCTTGATTGTTTGCCAATATTCACCATTGTCCAGGATCACACTTATCAGTTAGATTTCTTAATTAAGATTCTTTGTTTACTTTGAGCATTGTAGATTTATTTATTAATTCTGTTAAATGTTTTGATTGCGTGGATACCAAGAAATACCTTGTATCTTTTCAATTTCACTAATAATAAACCTATCACGAACCCCTTTTCAGGTCAATACATTTTCTTACTTTCATTTTTGAATTTTTTTTAGTAACCATATTATACTTTCTTCTTAGCATCTTTGTTATTAGAATAACTCCTTACAAAGAACACAAACATGACTTCATTATGGTTTTATGACTTTTATTTTCTAGCAATTGCATTCATATTTTGTTAGGATTATATGCCCATTCTAAAATATAAATGTTGGTAGCCATACATATTTAGACTATCGGGCCATCATGGTGATTTCAATTGATCAGTGGATACCTAGACACACCCCATGTTCCTATAATAATATATTCATACGAGAAAGACCTTTACATGCATTCAGATATTTGTTTTGTTCTTCTTTAACTTGGTAAATTCTGTAGGTGGACTACAAACGGACCCTGTTAATAAGATACTTGATGCACCCCATATTCCTATAATAATATATTTCATTCGAAAAAGACCTTTATTATTCATATATTTTGTTTCATTTTTCTTTAACTTCATAAATTCTCTAGGTGGACAACAAACGGCCCCTGTTTCCTGTGGCGCAGGACCATTCTTCACCACCTCATATAGTGCAGTAGATGGAAAGACATTTCTGCTTTTTATCGGTACATTAGCTCGGCACCTAGCCTGCAGCTTCAGACCCGTGATGTTTGCTCATAGCAGTCAGCACACTGCTTGGATGGGAGACTTGATCCCAATGGAGATACCTTTTCTGTCTAAAGTCTAAGCTTCAGAAGTATGATCATACTGATTTCATTCATCATGATCAGGAAAATGATCTTACTAAGTTCATTCATCAATTTTCATAACAAAAACAGAAAAAGCTTCAGTGCCTTCATGCATTATTCTGTAGGAAGATCCAACTCTCTGGTGAATCCTGTGCTGTATTTTTCTTTATTGTTATTATTATTTTTTTATTTTGCTTTTCTTGGACAATTGTATGTACATTTGGTTCTGTCAAAGTTGCATGTCTATAGAAGTTAGATCAAATATACAATTCATAGAGTGACTAAACTGAATTTAGATCAAACGTATCAGAAAACTAAGAATTTATTATCAAATAGAATTTACTGCAGATATGTTTTTGCAAGTAGAAAAGGAAGATAGTGAGAGAAGAATCTTTCTTCAAATTCTTTCTTATAGTAGCGTCTTCGCTTGCTACCAATATGGAGTTGAGATTTTAGGGTTTATAAATTGAATTGGTTTTGTTAAGGTATGAAGTTGAATGATGCAGCCAAATCCATAGCCAAATGTGTACAATGGTTTCATTCTGGAATTTTTTCTGCCATTCAAGGTGTTGCAGTGATGTCATGGGAGTTTGTTACTGTATAATTTATATGACCTCTTGGCCTTGGCGTAGAATTGTATTTTGAAAGGCCAAAATAGCGGGATATTGAGCAAAATGACTGAATTATGTTTTGCAAAATGTCTTATCTGGTGTTTTAAATATTGAAATGGACCCCAGACCAACAATAGTTACTGTAAATGTCTGTTTTCGTGGCTACTTGCAAGTACTGTAAATTGTCATTCTAAAAGCAATGAATGCCATTGGCAACAGAAAGTCGCATACAACTAGAACATCAATATTTGTTTGCACCAATAAAAAACCACCTTTTCATTTTTACGAATATCAATATGTATAACATCCAAACTTTTACAACACTGTTCACAGGTTAATCCACTTTATATACACAAGCAATATACTCATGGCATCTCTTGGCATGCATGATCAATCTACTCTATTCAAGCTTGCCCTAACATCCTGTTCACGTCATAGTAGCAACTGTAGTTTAAGTCCCGCCTCTTGTACTGGTTAAGGAACCAATGCGAAAAACAATCCTACCACAAGAGCAACACATAATCCGCCCAGGTGTTAATTACACAACCCTGGTTGAAATATTGTAACTGATACCATTTTGGTTTTAAATACGTGGTGTCGACACCTAAAGCAGTGAAGCAAATACCTATTACAGGCCAAGCAGCAAGCCGATTCAACCATGGGTTCTTGCTGGCTAGGCCTAGTTCATCGCATGGCTAGTGGTACCAGTTTAGGCTGTGGCAGTGTTCGGTATTCAAATTTATCACTGCAGTATTAGCATCATGCCTGAAATTCCTAGACAGCAGAAAACATACAAATTTGTGAGTTAGTTTGGGCAGAAACTGCAGAATCATGAAGTATCTTCAGTTTTTTGTACTCACGGGTCTATTTGCCAATTTGGAGTAGACTGCTTAGAGAAATCCGGAGGGTTTTTATTATTCAAAGTTCAGGAGAAATACGAAATGATGCACTAAGACAATCTACAGTCTATACAACCAAGTGTATAGACTCTAGATTCAAGCGGTAAACTGGTTTACCGGTAAAGATGAAGGATAGATTAGTAACTGCTCAGTAAAATAAGAAATGAATCTTATGTATTCCGTCAAAATTCCTCTGCCTTCCTGTCTTCTTTTGCTATTATAAATCTTTAATACCGTCTCGTGTCCTTCATCTTTACCGGTAAACTGATTTACCACTCGAATCAAACAGACCCTAAGTGATGACTTGTTGGAGGAAATTAATAGAAGTTCAGACTAAAGAGTAAAGACACATGTTTTGAGTTAAGGCAATAGCACAGGCTGCAACACTAACCATGTCAATGCCAGCAGAAATGCTAACTCCTTGGCCATCTAAAAGCCATGGTCAGATAGAAAATTGCAGTGTTGGGTGGTAAGAAAGACCACAGTGTGCCAAGCTATCAAAGATTACTTTAAATGATTATCAAGGAAGAGAAAAAGTTTCTTGTCAATTAGAACAATTTGGACAAACCTCATCATATGCTCCAAGTGAAACTAGGACGATAGGCATCTAAGGTCACTTCCTCCTCTGCTCTGCTTCACGGATGTGTAACATCAGCTACATGACACAAATGAGTTGTTGTATAATTACGACAGTGACCATGTCATTCCAAGTCATATGGAAAAGTACAGACAAGTTAATACAAAACACATTGCACCAACTTACTTTTGTACCGACATAAAACGTAGTAAACATACCCCCTAGAATGGGTAACCCTGTAGGTCATTATAATGTCGACATTAGCGTTGACATTTTAACATCTGCAAGCAAGATAGAATATTCTAATATTGCTAATAAAAAGAGTGATAGAGATATACCCTCTTTCTGGAGGAAACGTGAAATCAACCAATTAAGGCCAGATGGTCCAATTACATAACCGACAAGGTTGGCAACCTGTACAAGAGATGTTTATTTTTCAGCCATTACAAATTATACAACATTATAGGAGACTTTACATCTTGAACTGCACTCACACAATCCTAAAAGCGCAAGAAAAGATTCAAGGCTGTCACACTATCATTTTCACATAATTCTATTGGTCTTTTTGCCACTGATAACCATAAAGTCCAGTAGGCACTAGGCATGTGTATGTGTATGTGCATCTGCACAAGCATATGCGTGTGGTAGCCAATTCTAATAAACTCTACAGGTTGTTTGGTAGCCATATTACTCAAAATTGTGTATGCTTCAACAAGTGATTCTCACAAAAACCATTATTGATAATCGAATTTAATTCTTAAAATCCATTATGCAAGAAATGTAAAATTATTCTTGCACACAGGAAATATTAAAACAAAAAGAATTGCCGAGTCTAACTTAAAAAACCTACTAACCTTCTAGAAAGATTTTTGGCCATTTGGGTATAGGCCAATAACACAAAAAAGGCATAAATCTTTAGGGACCAAACAGTAATATGGTGCTAGTTGACAATACTGACGGACCTTGCTTTTGATGAAGTGTTGAATGAGAAGACTAAATTTAGAGGCTTCCAATGACGATGACTGCTCTCAGCCTCTCACTGCCTTAGTTTATAAATGGGAGATGGGTGAAGAGAAATTTGGGGGAAAAAAGAGAAAGCATGGACTTTGGAGGGAACGCGCATTCTGTTTCTTGTTAAACTTGAAATGCCATGGGATTTTTCCATTTCTGGCTTTTTAATTTTCCTTCTTTATATAGGTTTCTGTATTCTATTTTAACAGATATTCAATTCCAAAAAAGAGATAATCGATTTTTCATATATGTTACCAAACATGTTTTGCAAATAACTGGCACATAGTGAATTATGAACCTCAGAATAGATTTTAAAATGAATACCAAATAGGTCCCCACAGAAAATGCAAAAAAAACATAAACAACAAACTTTGATAGTTCAATATATATGCCGGAAAACATACCATGAGGCATGTAATAGTAATAGCACCAGAAACAGCACTGAACTCACGAAGAATGAACTCCCCAAACACATTCTTAGCCTGGACACATAGTGAAAGCAAAGTTGTAATGCTAAAAACAAATAACACGCATAGCCAAAATATCTACCAGCACATAATGATGAGAGCTCAGAAAGAGTAAAGATGAACAAAATACAGAAGACATCTTAGTAAAAGGAAGGCAAAGCTACCAATAAAATGAATAGAAGTGACTACTTTGCTGTTCGTTACAATTTTAACAAATGGAAGTTCTACATGTTTATTATGAAAGCTTACCACCATAAAACACTACTATGTGAGTTGGAGTTTCTCAAACTACATATTTTGTGAAATCGGATATGTACCTCGATTCCATTTCTAGATATTTTAAAAATTGAAGTTCTCACAAGCTAAGAAAGTAATTAGGCTTGAGGCAAGACCCTCTCCACCACAAATTTCTTTATCATACTTATAAAGGCTTTGAGAAGGATGATTACGAAGGTGCACAAAACTGTAACATGTTAGTAACTTTACTTTGATGACACAATTTTTTACCAGGCACATGCCCTAATTAAGCTTTTCCCAAAAGTCCTTGTGGCTTGAGGCAATTATATCTTAGGGCCAATCTTTACATTATGACTTAGTACAAGCCAAGTACCGATAATATTGAAAAATTTGTGAACTCATCAATTGATTGGTTGCAGGATTGGGCATCAACTCTCTTGAGGTGGGTTAATCACTGAACTTGGTGGGGGTGTATGGGGTTGTCCAGTGATCAATATTATTGGTTTGAAACCTTTTGTGGTTTATTTAACATGCATAGAGGATGTTTCGCACCTGGACAAGAACCTATAGTCTTTCCTGGGTTTGTTTCTTCACATAACAATTATTTTGTCTAGTTACAGTCTTCTTTGACTTCAAAATTCAAATGACCAAATCAATTTGTACATATTAGTAATATATCAGGGTCTCGGTATAATAGTATGGTTTTCTGTTTAAAGTGGTACAGAAGGGTTGTTTGGTTTCAACCTTTAATACATCACTAACCGATATTAGATCTGTTTACTTTTTAGATCTAATCCATAGCCATCAAACTGTGAGAGATTTTGGTTTCTATAAAACAAACACATGAAATATCATACCTAAGCTTTGCTGCTGAAAAAACACATCTCTAAAGAAAATATATAATGAATGAAATATCAGTCACAAGGAGTGATTTTACCTTAAATGCAGTAACTGCTGATTTCACTAACAATTCAGGAATAAAGAACAAACATGTTAACCATGCCCATGAAAGAAGCTTCCTGGCAAAATAAACTCAGTATTATACAATTTGTTACTCCTATAGTACAATCAATTGATTTACAGAGCAAAAATGAAAAAATAACAAGGACAAGTTCTGAAATTACCACTCTAAATCATGCCATATTGCCACAAATGTAAACACAACCCACACATTAAGTAGCTTCCTCTGAGAGCCCCCAAGAGGGATATACATGTACCTAAGAAGAAACAAAAACATCTGCAGTGTGATATACATGATGTAATGAACAACAGAAATTCAAGGATACATTCCCAAAAATGAATAAAACATCACCTAACAAGCCATTTGTTGAAGGACGCGTGCCAATTTTTCCAAAAGCTTTCTAAATTATAGCAATTATTAATACACTTTGGCATATTTTCAGGAGTCTCGATTCCTCCAATCTACAATGGTAAGTGAGAATACTGTTAACATTTGTCGAACTTCAGAATATATCCAAAATGTCAAAACAAAACAAAACATTATATGTGTTATACTATATATACACGAAACAGTTCTACACACTCATAATTCAAACAAACCAAATGATTAGCTTTAAGATTGGATACACCGATACAGTATGCCTAAAGCAGAGTTCTGCAGTGAAGAATTAGAGGTCCACACCTTCAGGATTCCACGTGGTGACACTGTACCACAACTCAAGGTTTTCGGTTGATTTGGGAGGCTCTTTTTTCTGAAGCCCTGCATCTAAGTTCCTTGAGACTATAGATATTTAGTATATACAAATAACTATCATCACATCTTACCATTTAAAAGCCTCGGGGTGAAGTGGATTTGGGGGTTTCCACTCGTATTCTTCTATTGGTTTATACAAGAACCTAATGGTTTTATGAGAGGGAAGTGTAATGACCCATGATAGACTGATAGTCCCACACTAGTAGTCTGTTAGTACATTAAAAGTGTCATGGACTCGTGGGGAAATTTTGGGTACTTAAGTAAGGCCCAAGGAACTTAAAAGTAATTTCTTGTGCACAAATAAGTGAGGTTCTGTGGTGTTAAAGCTGGTATCAGAGCCAACCCATGACCATTAGTCCATTACCATGTTGGTGCCTGGTTAGTACTGTGCGTCGGTACTATGTGATACCTATCCTAGCAAGAATGCCACGTAGAAAACCCAATTTCTTATTTAAAACTCTCATATTAATTTCAATAACAAAAACAGAGAACAGTTTGGTCCAAAAAATACTAATTAAATTAAACATTATTAGTTAGTCAACGAATCGTCAGAGACAATAAAAGCGAAACTTAAGCTTGTTAAGAAGAAACAAGAATGGAAACATCATAAGCCTCTTGCATGAGAGTGTTAACATACCAGTGACCAAAATCGAAAATACCGCCAGATCAGTAAAAATTTTAGCCACATGAAGTTTAGGACCTGCCACAAATGTGAAGGACAAATAAATTTATTTGGAAGACAGCAATCGGTATTAATAATAACAATACGTATTAGAACTTCACATTTTAAAGAGTAGGGACACTACTTACCCCATATCCAATGATAAAGACCTCAAAAGGAGTTAATTGTTGCCAAGAGTCACTGTTAAACAGAAAAATCACTTAATTTGCTAAATAACAAACTTAATAAACTTTTGCCAACTTTATAGAGAACTCACCTAATGGCAAAGGCATTATAATGAAATAAATGAGTCATTAGTTCCATGAGAACTAAACAAAGGACCCATCTGGCCCCATACCAAGCCACTGCACATAATGAATTATTTTTCTGTGGCATGTCTAACTGCAAGATCAGAACAGTAAAGCAACTCAAAAGTGTTCCTACAAATCGTTCTATGGATGCGTAACAAGCCTAAAAATAGTAAAACTCACTTCAAGTTGATTTGAACATCATACAAAACTTTTCAGCATATTGCACTTCACAGAGATGTGGAATACTAATATATGTCATATATCAAAATTAACAAGGCAGATATGTTCAAAATCATATCTTTTATGTCGTGATGATGACAATTTGTTTTTTAATAAATAAATTATATTAATGTTACAAAGGAGACCGACCCAATTACAAATAAGCCCATCAAATGTAATGCCCTAATATTCTATCATGATGATGGCGATGTACAACATGCACTGCATCAATTGCACCACGAATATTCAAGAAAGGGTCTGTAATGCCCTAAAATTCGAAGGAATTAGCCAGCCACTCTAACTCCAAAGAACAACCACGGAGCACCAGTGCACCACCTATCAACTACCAACAATAAGGTGTAGAATATGAAAAAAGCCACAGGGATCAAAGCCTTGGAACATTCTGTAATGATCTTACTCCTACCCATACTGAATACCGATACCGTCCCCACCAAACCAATAGTGTGAAGTTTTCCACCAGGAAGTTGTTGCACGGTGAAAAACCTGCAGTGGCTAAATGGGGACAATATCAGCATTGAGCATGGGTCGGATTGTTATAATGTCCCTTCTTCAAAATCAAAATGCTTACTTGACCAAATTTTGAGGTAACTGGTGATTCCACAGTGCATTTAGGGGAAATAAAAGATAAAGAGTCTACAATGACAATGACGACAATACGGGCTCGGGCTATCTTATAGGAACAACATAGATTGTTATTATTTAGTCAACGGCCTGCAGTATGTTAGCAATTAAATATTTTATAAAGGTGAGCATGTTGGGATTTTCTGAAGTGAGGAGTATGCAGAATGAAATGATGCTTGGGCTTGTTAGATGGTCAGACTGAGGATTCCACTTGGAGATGCTAGGTGCTTAGGCTAAGTTCCATGAAGTGATGCAATTACATTTGCCTAGGCTAAGTTCCATGAGGTGATGCTAGCCAACAGGATGTACTTAATAATTACTTTGATATGTCAATGAAAAAAATTGCTGATAAAATAACTTGGAATCATGTTGCCTTGAAATGTGGAATGTGGCAATGCAAGCATGCAATGTCCTTACAAGCACACAAATCAACATGTTTTATTACATACAAAGGTTTAAAGACTAGTTTCAACTTGTAGATGAATTTTAAGAAATCAGTCATTCACAATGCCAACAGTATGTAAGAATCATTAGGACTTGCCTTAGTGCAATATTCCTTAATAATAGTGAAAATCTAAAGAATCAAGAAAATGAACCTGCGAAGCAAAAGCATTGAAGCTTATTATTGGCCCGGCTATGTAAAGCGGCGCATATGTCAAATAACATAGATACATACTGAATGAGTATTCATGTATCTGTACACTTCTCTCCTGACAAACAAAAGTGTACCTTCGTGTTAATGACACAATAAAGAAACCCATCAAAAGATAGAAGCCATGCGAACAGACCAAATTTAATTACTTATGTATTCAAGAAACTTGAGATCCTGTCACCTTGCAAGTTTATGAAGAACCAAAAGACGCAAGAAAAATGAATCTTCAATTGCAGATTTGGTGTATTCAACATTCATCATTGATATAAAAACTTTCTATAACAAAACTCAATACACAGACTGAGTAATTGTTGGTTCTGGGTTTTTCCTATTAGGATTTAGTCATGTCAATGTTTGAGTACAGCAATGATTTGACTCGGTGCTTTATTAATTCAGTTGCTAGTGTTTTCTGGATTACACCATTCCTAACATTTTTACCATTTGACAATGCGGCATGTCACCAGTACACTAGTCCATCTAGCACATATTTCATAATTTTGGCACATGTAGTTGTTTTTTTGTATTTTTCCACCATTCCTGGATCATAACGAATCTCAATTTAAGATTCAAGGAGATCTTTCCAGGGATATCAATTGTGTGGTAAAACAAATAATTGATCAAATATGAAACTTCTATATTATTTTATTTTTTTAATACAGGGTAAGTTTTAATTATTAGTCATAGAGACAGAGAGCCAAGGATGGTATGATTGAGGGTGAACCTCACTCAAAAACCAAAAATAAAATACACAAAGAAATGAAAAGACAAAGCGGAAAAAACAGAAGTACTGGTACTACAACTAGACTCCCAATAGACCTAAAGGCTTAAAATAATTTTTTTTCCTCTCTTCTATCAGTAATGTCCATGTTCTACTTCTTCAAAGACAATTTGAAACTCGGAAAATTATAAAGTATACAATTTCCTCTTCATTAGATGTACACTAATATTTCAACATATACCTGTTGCTTCTAGCCTTCCTTGATCAAACTTTATTGAACAAAATCATCACTGATTTTTTATTCCCTAATCAGCGTTTTAGCTGAACGGAATTCTCATCAACCAATAAACTATCTGCCAGGACTGACAGGCTCAGGAAGCAATCAATAAGTTCAAAGACAGTAGATTTAGTGTATATGGCACTCGTACAAGTCTACACGCTGTTAGGACGTGTTGGCATGCCGCAAACACTCCTTGTGCCTACATTTTGGAATGTATGGTCCTGAACTTCCCAAAGATATCGAGTTATCGACTTTATAAAAACCGAAATATGGTTCATAAGCCATAACATTATCAATTTAATAATTTATTGCTAAGAACCACCTCACTCCCCCACAACATGTGTGTTACTTGCGGGATTGCGGCTCGTATTAAGCCATCCACATATTTTGTATTTGCAAAACTATGCAAATCTGTGGGAGAGTGGATTCTAACCCCAACATATATGGTCACACTTAGCCTGATAAAATCCCATCTTATAAAATCTCGGTTGGACAGTATCATTTTCATTTATAGAGATTTATAGCCTGATGGTCACAATATCCTATTATTATAGAGATTTATATTTTTATGTTCCATAGTGTAACAGAGTATAGGTAGTAACAAAAGATTTGTTTTGCTTGATAAACTACATCTAACCTGTAAAAGGTGGAAGCATATTTTTCCGGAGGAACAAATGGAGCATTGTTGAATATGCTTCTGTGAAAACAAGAAACATGCAATTAGCAAGAAGACCAACAAGGCAGATAAAAATAAACCCTTAAAACAATAGATCAAGCATGTTAAACAATAAAAGTTATGTATATTCCAAGAAACATGCAAACGTGAAAATAAAATAGATCAATGAAAAAGAAATATCTGCTAAGATTTATAAAAAGAAGACACAATTTGAAAAATCAATGTCTGTATATTGATTTAATACCGGTCATCGAAACTGACACATCAGGCAAGGCCAAACTTAAAGTATTTCCGAGCTCTGACTGTATTCTGGAAAAGAAAAACAATAACCCAGTGACTAATCAACACCACCGAAACGCTGAAATATTCTTGCACTAAGAAGTTCCACGTAAGATGATACAGACTACCACACAGTTCCTGTGAGGGTGTAGGAATATGGTTCCAATGATATAGGTTTAGACCATTTGGGAAAAGGAAATGTCTCTAGTCTTTCGACAATGATTGATCTTCTCCTCATGCGTGTAAATATCATAGGGGGAAAAGTATAATTTTGCTGCTTCTGGCAGTCTTGCCTCAAGTGCTAGTATGTGCATGAAAACTACCTTAAACAGATACTTTAGACAAAGGGTATTTTGTACCATGGAGCTAACTTTCTCCAACTAAAAAGTCTAGTCTTTCGGCAAAGATTGATCATCTCCTCATGCGTGTAAATATCATAGGAGGAAAAGCATAATCTCACTGCTTCTTATGGTCTCGCCTCAAGTGTGCATGAAAACTACCTTAGATAGACACATTAGACAAAGAGTATTTTGTAGCATGGAACCAACTTTCCTCCAACTAAAAAGTCTCTAGAATGAAGCTTTGTATAAGTAACAACTATAGTCCTTTAAAATTTGACAGTTAACATACTTCAACATGTAGCAACAATTTTATCATCTCAAACAAAACTGCAACCTGCCTGGGGAATACACTTAGTGAATTCATTTCCAGCCCACAAGTATTCCCAACAGCAAACAAATAGGTGATAACCCTCTCATGCAGTTAGATATTTTTATGGATTCGGTTTCTATAAGAATGGTGCATTTGGATCCACCAGTGCAGTTTATTTCATATTGATGCCTCAATATCAAACAATCGCCATTTAACAAGCTTCAAAACAAGAGAGTCATTAAAGTATTAAACAAAGCAAGAAGACTTGAGATACTTTTGCCTTCATATTGAAAACGAATAAAAAATGACCATCCATGTTTGTATGATCAGCAGATCCAGCGCACCCTTCTCCTACAATCTTACACTCTAGAAATGTTCTTGATACTTAGGCCAAAACCTCTGGCCAGGAGATAAACTTCAGCAAATAAGGCATTATTTGTAGTCACCATATATTTTTAAAAGCTAAAGGTGTAAGCAATGCATTTCTTTACTTATGATTGTGGCGTAGTACGAGGTGCACGCCCCAATACTTCAATAAAATGTTAATAAATATAGTAAGATATCAATAAGACCACAGATGATCACCTTTATCAGACAAAAAAAAAACTTATTGAATTGAACATTATCTATGAAGTTTCCAAAAAACTTTCTCAATGAGGCTCATGTCGAGCTAAATACCGAACATAAGTACATAACAGAGTCCAGGCATCAAAGCGGAACTATTTGAACAGATATAAGGTAGTAAAGTTATGGAGATAAACTATATAATTAGAACAAAATTTATTGATGACAGAGGAAAAAAAATTTGAGACATAAGCCTCACAGGCCTCAAGGTTATATATAGCCCAAGGCTTTAGCCTCACTGCAGATAAATACTAATTTTCAGTTGAGCCACTAAGAATCATTACCTTTTGATCAAAACGAGATTTTTGATGTGCCCAGTAGTAATCATATCCAAAGCTTATCATGCGCAAAATAACTGTTTAAACAAAATAAGTGAGATCCTTGAATAAGAAAATGCTAACATAAGTATAATGCAACTTCAAATTGAGATATGATACTACATGTTATATACAAAAGCACATACAATATGCACATCTTCTTTCCAATATGATACTACAACTTACAACTTCACACCATAATTTTGCTAACCAAAACCTCAATAAAGAGATGAATAATTAATAAATGGAAAGCAGTAGAAGACTACATTAAACCAAGGGGGATTAGTGCTGCTTCCACTTGACAGAATTTACCTACATCTTGTACTGTGAGTCTCTAGTCAAGGAATTAAAAAGTGTATGTACATACAGTACAAAAGATACACACAATAATTTAAAGAGGAAATGCTTTTTTTTTTATCAGTAAAAGGTATTCATTGATATAGTACATCAAATGCAAAGTAGCTAGGTGCTACTCTCTAAAGATCTAACAAAACACCAAAACCCCAAAAATACAATCATTCACACATGATACCTAAAATCCCCTACAAAAAACCCCAGGAGAGAGCCTAAATTGTTGTTGGGCTCCCACTCCACAACCTCCTCCTCCTCCAATATCCTCTTGAAGTCGTCATTGTCGTCCTCATCATCATAGATGTTGGTCTCATCTGAGTCAAACTTTACCAGCCCCTTCTCTATTTCCCAAGTCTACCTCTATGTGATAAGCTCCCTAAGCCTTTTCTATTGCTGTCAACCTTGACCCCCCACCTTCTACCCATCTCCATAAGTTTCTCCAGATTATGTGAGCTACCCCATCCTTCCTTCAATTTCAAATCCTTCCTGCTTGGAACAAACTCTCCATTGGATGATTACTCACCACTATCACTGCAGGAGGTGCTACTGCTTCCGTTTTCGTGAGTACCTTCTCTGGAAATGCTAATTCAAAAATATATTAACTTACGATGCATGATTTTATAATGACGACTTCATGGGCTCTATGTGTCAAAAGTCAACATCAATTGACCTAAAGATATGGACTCTTGAATGATTAATAGAAGTAAGCCACCATACACTGGAATGATAAAACAACATTTATTGTCAAATTGTCAAACACACGGAAGGCAGCACCTAACTCCCTTGCATTATGAACACATGTCTAAGAACAGAAGGCACATGCGTAACACAACCTCGGGGTAGACGTACACATGTCTTGCTTTACCATACCAAGGCATCCTTCACCTTTTTCACTCTTTCTTTTCCAATTATAATATTTGGTGCGCAACAATCATAAGCTAGCCACATTATTTTATAAAGTCACAAAAGGCAGACTGAAAGCTGGAAAGTCAAGGAAGCCCTAGCAAGCAGCAAAGTTAGGAACCCAATAACACAAAATGGCTTTCCAAACAAAATATGATAGAAGAGAGAATTCAAACACCCTTATGATAGGTAATACAGAAAGGTGAGAGGCTTTGAAGTTCAGGCTACCGCAGTTTGGAACTAAAAACCCAAGGCATTCTGTTGGAAAAACAAAGGTTAACTCTTGAGCAACCAAGCAATTTCACTGACTTATTTTTCCAAGATCTGTAGAACCTTGCTTTTTATCAGTATTTTTCCAGTTGTTTATATACATGCAAAGCCTTGTGGAAAAAATTTAGGCAGATGCAGATTTGGCAATACTGATGAGCCACATTGGAACGTAAAGTAAAGTGGTGAATTTTTTAGTTATCAAAATGTGATTTTGGATTTGTTAGAAGAATCAGAATATATATCGGATGAGAAAAGAAGCGTCTTACACTGCAATCATTTGTCGGAGATATCGAATGTCTTCTATATTCAAGAGCTATTGAATTAGAATAACGAATAATGATTACTTTTTGTGTTTGTCCATAAGTAATGATTTTTTTTTCCAGATAATATAAAGAAACAATGGTAGTTGGTAAGAACATACTTTCTGTAAAACTGAGAAGGCGGATGATGGAAATGAATCCCTAAGTATTAGTATTAGAATCTAAGGGTATTAATCATGTGATAGCATTAAAACAGTATAAATAGACAAAATATTTTCCCAAAACTACCTAATACATGGCAAGATCTATGGATTTGATCCAATAGTCTATACAATATATTTGTTGCACACATTATGTTTAAACTCGTCTTTCGCCTAATTTTACTTTCATTTGCAAACAACAACAAAAGTAGAATATACAAAATATAAAATCAACTTATACGGTGGTTAGCTTTGGTAAAGTCTTGCCGTTTCACAAGAACTAAATGCAAGAAGAAATAAGGATGGAAGAACCGAAGACTTCCATGCATTAATAGGTATTTAGAATTTGGACATTAAATAATACCGCTAATTAGACTTTGGACCTAATATTAGGCTTTAGACATTTTTTTTATTTTTTGTTTTTATAATGGATAACTGATAAAGTGTCAAACCAAGTCTTCAGACAACAAAAGAAGTTCTAATGAACCAGAAATCCAAGCATTACCTGATCTTACAGTGTGCTTACAGACTACAAAACTTCTGGGTAAACTAAGTCCGGAATTGATTTTTTTAAAAACAAAAGTACCCCCAATGTGTAAATCACGTGAAATAAAAGTAGGATTTACAATGAATAACACTGTTCAGATCTGTTTTGATTGAATTTAAAGTGCCACTAATCTCGATGTATAGTGTTTTTTATCAAATTTTCTTCATTTTGGATTTAACAGATTAGAAAACTTACAATTATCTTGTTCAAGCTTAATAATCCAACCATTGGATTTATTAGGCAGGCTTAAATGTAAAATATTGTTTGGAAAAAGAGAAATTACTTGAACATAAAACATCATTTGTGGGGTTTGGAGGATTTAGTGAAATTCGATTTGGGAAACAATAAAGTTAATAAGAAGTATGTGATGATCTCCATGAAGAACAAACTGAAAGAACTCATATTTGATAAATACAAGATAAAGAGTTTAATGAAATTCAACCTTATAGATCGTGGGGAAGTTGTGACCATTCAAACATTTGCTAGGTTTTCATTGTGTTTTTTATTTGATTTATTTTTCTTCTCACTATGCTCTGTTTGAATTGATATTGAATGTAGATTTGATTGTAGTTTTTTGTTGTGATTTTGGGACCATGGTCACCATTTTTTTGGAGTATATTTGCACGTCACTACTTTATTTTTTATTTGAGTTTAGTCATCATTCCATCTCAACCTCGTTAGTTGACTAGGTCAGCTGTTATTTGACTTAGTCATATGTAAGTTGACTTAGTCAATAGTGCATAGACCGTATAATTATAATTTTATATCTCGAGGACCATCTAAAACTACTACTGCTCCAAAACTATTGGTACTATTAGTTGCATTAAGATGCTAAAAACACCACATTTAAACCTCTAATAGGTACAAAAGGGTATCTTAATATGACGAAAAGATTTATGGAACAATATTAGAATTAATGTTTCATCTTAATCTATAAAAAAGGGTCCCCATGTTCCCGAGGGCCTAATTGATTTGGCCAATGGTTTTCTTGTGCAATGTCTTAATTGCCCATAAATTTATACCATAATATATTTTTTATTTTTTATT
>JABWDY010017256.1:31481-45646 GCA_013358455.1 Thalictrum thalictroides | reverse complement strand
GGGTGATTTAGGTTTTGGTCACTGGAAGTTAGTACTAATTAGGTTTTGGAGCTCTTTTCTTTTGAAATTAGGCTTTAGCCATCAATTTTGAACCAGAGTTCAAAAAAACCCGGTTGAACCGGATTTTTTTCATAAATACCTGAATTACCCCCGAAAAAAGCTCCAAACCCTAATTAGTACTAACTTCCAGTGGTCAAAACCTAAACACATGACAAATTAAAATCAAACATTAAATTTAACGAACGGATCCAACGAACCCTAATTTTTTTGGTAGGGGTATTTCAGTCTTTTTAAAATGTTGATGGGTTCAGGTGACGGGCTAAAACCTAATTTCAAAAGAAAAGAGCTCTAAAACCTATAATTAGTACTAACCTTTGGTGGCCAAAACCTAAATCACCCAAAAAAGAAGTACGTCATTGGCTTAAGTGACATTGTATGTTTCTGAATCCTGTAACAGTGTAGGTTTAGCAATCCTATGCATTCCATATATTGGCTAAACACATATTTACAACATAATTATACCAGGCTTGGTTATCACCACCATTGCCATCATTATCTTGCCTTATAATACATTGCATTAGGATGGTTTGAATGTGTCCTAGGTGGCTGAAGGATGTTCTAGCTTCTTGTTTTTCAAAAGCATATTCCTTGAGAGGTTGTAAGTTGTGGTATATGATTATCTTTGCTATCATGCGGAGATTTTTGGTCAGAAAGAAATGTAAGACACTTTGAGGTGAAGGGGAAATCAGTGGAGGAGACCATATGTTGAAAATCAAATGCCTTTTGTTCTTTCGACAAGGTACAGGAGAAGACATTGAGATACGTTTTGGTCATATCGTGTTCAGATGGGAATCTGTCATGACTCAGGATGGCTAGTGAGAAATTTGCATTGTATTATTAGTTTCTTTGTCTGTGCTCTTAGCTTTTGGGGTGTGTAAGACATCCTGTCTTACCTCTTTTTCTTAGAATATTGGTACACATTTTATTTTATATAACTACATGCCTCTATCAGTCATATTAAGAAATGAAAATTATTGTATAAATACTTTAAATTCAGTTTTAGAATTTGGCGGGGCTGAACAGTGAGAATGTTGCAGGTTGCCAAAGCCCAGATAGAGCAAGCAGTTATTCTGAGGCAGAAGCTTAGTTCATCTCCTGTCCTTGAATCCATTCCCCTGACTACGGCAGCTGTATCAGTAGAAGCATGTGTGTCAGAACCAGGTCCTCATCAGACTGAAACTACTAGCAAGACTCATCAACCCCCTTTACCCCAGCCAGTGACTTACTTTGTGACCCCAAAAGCTTCTTCAGAAGACGAGAACAAGAAAGCTGCTGCGGCAGCTGTTGCTGCCAAGCTAGCTGCAATGACATCCTCTGCACAGATGCTTACTTCTGTCCTCTCATCTTTGGCTGCTGAAGAAGCTGCTTCCATGAATGGAGGTCTAAAACCTGGTGGCTTCACACCCAACTTATCTCTCTTCCCACCGGAGAAAAGACCCAAACTTGAGAAGCCCATGCCTATTTCTGATATGGGCAGTTCAACCTACTTCACACATGGACTGCAACACCCTTTGTCCAATGCCCCTCCTGCATCGTCCCAAACCATTCAGATACAGCATCAACTTCCACCACCACCACCACCACCTCCTTTATCTCAACCACCGCCTGCTCATTCATATGTACAATCTAATAATGTGATGTTGGGAGCTATGCCGTATGGGTATGGTGCTAATAGCCTGCCTCCTCCTCCTCCTCCTCTACCCACACACATGGCGATGGGTATGGCAAGGCCGGGTACTCCACCACAGAGTCAGAGCAGTCAGACACAGCAGCAACCTTTGCAACCTCCACAATCGCAGAACCCACAGCAGCAGACAGCAACTGGAGGCTATTATCAGTCTCCAGCGATTGGCTTTTACGGAAGCCATCATCAACCAACGCCATCACTTCCTAGGCAGTAATCTGAGAAATTGTGTCAGGCAGGTGGCTATTTTCAGGCCGTCATCAGTCTTGTGTACACTAGATGAATTAGCTAATGTTTGTTCTCATGAGCTTGTCAAGGTATGATGCGGTGCCTGTTCATTCTAAAAGTTACTAGTGCTTGAATACTCAAGTCAATTTTCTGCATTGGTCAACATCATACTATGTAAACTTGTAGAATTACGATCTCCAGTAAAAAGACCTTGGAGGTTTCTATCTTTTGAGGCAGCTAGGGTACGTGTCTTAGTGTCTACAAAAGAAGAATTAAAGGACCATGGCAGTTGTATCATTTGCAGCAGCTAGTATACGTGTCTACTATGTAGGTGTTTACTAACTCAGATTCTCAGAGGCATGTTTGCCATGTTGTAGTTGTCTTAAATCTTAATTAGGTTATACACCATTTTTTTTTCTTATTTAGGATGTGCTTGATTGTGTAACATTTGCTTGACAAAAGATGGTTGCAGACCCATCCAACTTTGTCCACAAAATTCTGACCTGTGGGGGATGACTTGATGTCAGCACCGGTGATTGCTTAGTGTACATGAAACCAACTCTGATATTCATTATCTCTGAAATTCTGACCTGTCGGCAAAGGATATGTCATTTATTCTGGTTGGATTGGGTACGCTTGGTGGGGCTTTCCATAAGCTTGCTCGACAGTAGCAGCAGCCTTGGTGGTGGTGGTGGTCAAAGTAGTCTTTCCCATCAAGAAGTTGTAGTGCTTGATTTCTACAATATCTGAGGCAAATGTCGTAAAAACTAGCAGTCTTATTAATGTGAGTGAATTGTGCATTTGCTTGATGTAGTCTTCTGTTGATGTTGTAGTGCTGTAGATTGGTGCTCATAGAGAGCAGGAGAGCATGTCCAATAGCAAAAGGCAAAAGCAAGCCAAACCAGAAAATTGGACCCTAAATTAAGTGAAAGTTTGTGGACCAAAATTTGTATTCTTTGGATTAACAGGCAAATATAAAAAAGTATCACCTGGCTGGCTAATGCTAATGATTACAGAGCACTCCACCATGCATGCAGTAGATAATGCTAATCATCTATCTACATATTAGTGTCTTTAATTGGATTTTTTTTTGTGAAGGTTGGAACTTGGAAGCAGACTGATAACGTTAACTAACACAATCTCACTGATAGACTCCCTAAAGTACACTCTCCTGCATGGACGATTAGTACTGTTTTAATTCTTTGTACAGTTCGATTTCATGTCAGGTGAACAAAAATGTGGCAGTTTGAAGGACCTTCCGATATATCTTTGTTGTCACTTCGATATTTCTAGGTGATTGCATTTGGTTTTGCTTGGAAAACTTGTTTATCTGTTACCCAACCACTTCGCTCAAACCCTGGTCTTGTGCAGTTTGAGCCACAGCAGTTAAAAGGTCAATAAGGGAGTAAGCAATCTCTATCATCCAGTTTTACAGTGACACCTATATCATGGACAATTGGACATCCAGGTGCCTGAACTAGCAGGTGCAATCATCCGTGCACGATGCACCATATGGGTGGCTCGCTCTTAATGGATTCCTTCATTTTCTTTTTCTAATTTCGTGGCATTACCAACTTCTTCCAAGTGTATTATATTTGGAATTATGTCGCGTTTTGGAGAAAGATGCTATTTTTTTTCCGACTTCTTTAATGTCAGTCTGATAGACACTTGGTTAGTTCTTTGCAGAAAGATGTTATTTTTTTTCTGACTTTCTAATGTGCAACAGTTTGATAGACACTTGGTACTTTACGCATATACCTATTTCTGGCTTCTCTTATTTGTTCAAAACATTGCATCCTTTCATTAGAAGTGCGATTAATAAATCTACAAAGCATCCTTTCAGGCACTCTACTCTTAAAGATTCTATATGAGCTAAGCTCAAACATGTACATGCAAAGCGTGCTTGAGCATCCACCAAATTAAACTAGTGGTGATTGGTAGCTCAATAACAAATGTGCAGCCAAAACCATTCACAACAAGGTTCTCATGATATGATATGCAACATCTAAATCCAACAACCATCAGATATTTTTCATATAATTTAGCAAAAAGTTAACTAATGTACAGCTGTGTACTAATGTTAAACAAATTCAAACTACTAGGAGTCTACCCATCAGGAACAGGAAGCAAGAACCATAACATCCATATCCAAAAAAACTTTACTGTCAGCTTCTGGAGTAATCTATACCACTCCGAAGGGCCAAATTCTACTGCCTGGACATCGGAGGAGACGATGATGGCATTGGTGGTTGGCTAAAGAAACCAGCTTCCTGTCCATAACTTTGATAAGGATTTGGAGATGGGTAAGGAGGTACTCCTGTAAGTGGAGCTCCAACCATGGTATAACCAGGAAAAGGAGGTGGTCGTTGTGGGGCTGAACCATAATTGTAAGGTCCACTTGGCATAGGGCCCCCTGTCTGCATAAATTGTGTTACTGGCGATTGAGCTGTGGGTTGTTGAACCGGTAGCTGCATTGTAGGGCCTGGATGTGACATAGGTGATGATGATGATGGAGGTGGTGGCTGGAATGTGTCTGGATGTGGAAAAGGTGGCAACGGCGGTTGTGAATGCTGAGGTGATGGCAAGTAGGAAGATTGGCCATTCTCAAGTTTAGGTTTCTTCTCTGAAGGATACTCACCAGAAGACTCAGTTGATTGGCTGCCTATGACACCCTCAGATGCCAGAGAAGACAGAACATATGTGAGCATCTGAGCTGAAGATGTTGAAGCTGCGAGCTTCGCGGCCACAGCAGCAGCGGCAGATTTTCTCGGGTCATCTTCCATGTAGGAAGAATTGGTTGAAGGTCCCCTCTGTGTATACATGACTGGAGCAGATTGTTCTTTTTCACGACCATCGGCAGTGGTTTCTGAAGCTAAGCTTGATGGCATTTCAGAGAATGTGTTCGGTTCCTTCAGTCTATGCTCAGCAAACTGCCCAGTCTTGAGATTTAGTAACCTCTGGGACATATTTCCTGCCCGTTCAGATTGAGTCTGAGCAGCCTGGAAAATGAGAAGTACAGGAGAAGCTTATCATACAAACTAAGATAATAAAATAGATTTAAACATGCTCACTAATCAGATTTCATGAAATATAATCAAACTAAAAGATATATAGAGATAAGATAATACTTCAGGTGGACATAAGTATAAAACAGTCACATATTCAAAGGCTGTAATGTAATGGTGAGTCTGAAATTGGGATTCTATGTTTGGATGACATATCTGAACAAAGCTCAAAATATGGTAAACCGTGCAGGCCAGGGAAGATGCAATTGAAGTTCCTTCTCAGTGTAAATCCAGAATGGCAGCTAGGGGCGGTCCTTTTTACAGTCATAAACTAAAGCAATATGCCAACCTTCTTTGCATGAGATCCCACAGGCTAAATTTTGTGGGATTCCAATACAAAGAAGAAAGACTTATCCGAACACTACACTTGCCACTCCTAGAAATCTAAAATACACTTTGCTTTATTACTTTCACAAGGAATCTATCCAGAAACAACAAACAATCGAACAAATCATAAAAACCCAGGGCTAACTCCATTGCCACTTCAAAAATAACATGCTTGAAAACAAAAAGATCCCAAAGTATAATTTTGATTGATTAGGGTTTTTCCACAACAAAACTAGCTTGTCCCTTTCCCAGTGAGGCAGTGGTAGAGCTAATATTTAACCAACATTCAAAGGAGGAAACTGAGAAAAAAAAGAAGCAATAAAATGAACTCTTACCATTCCTTTTGCAATTTAACTATTTTTCTTAACCCAATCTTATTGATAAATATCTATAGAACCTCTTGAAGACACCCTGCCCTCTTCCCCAGCAAGGTGCATAGGAAAGCAAGCATAGCAAGCAAAACACATATCACGTTAAACTTCTAAGAGACAACTGTAACCCATTCATACACGAAATCCTGGAACTTTAGCCGCTTGAATGCATCCTTTCCTTTGGCCCAATCAAACAAACTTCCTTGATGTCGATACAAATCAGGTGTCCCTCACTCATGCTCAAATACTTTTCTCTTCCCTACACTTCCATCATGTCACAAGAAGTGAGGAGATGATCGAAAGTTTTCTTTTCAAGTGATTAGTCTAAAAGAAGATCTCTTTTCATTTCTTTTGTCTTTGTTGGAAACAAGAGAGATGAAGATACTTTTCACTCTTTTTCATTATAATTTTGAGAAACAATATCAGATGATACAGTTTTCTCTGAAACAAAAGCTTTGATATCTTCCCCCAAGGATATTGTATACACATGAATTCTAAACTACAATAGGGATCTCTTATGCTTCCAACTATCAATTGCCTGTGATCATATTTTCTAGAGATTTCGTGAATATAGAATACAATTTTCTAATCCAATTTCTCAACAACTAAGTATAGTACCCGTGCGCAACTACCCACGTAATATGTGTCCAAGTGTGTGTGCAAAGGGAGGCTAAACCTAAGTACGCTTTTTTTTTTGTATACTTACTTTCTCATCACTAATCAACTTCATTTGAATTTGAAAAAATAATGTTACAACAGACAACTAAAATAGTCATCAAACTAAACTACTAGCATATTCAAATTAGGGTTGAGAAGAATGAAAAAGTGAAATGAACATGCTGAAAAGCTAAGTGAGAAAATTTAAGGTGTGTTTTCCCCTTTCCCTTCGGAAAAGATTTCTGGAAAGTGATTTCTTAGAAAGTGAACTGACTTAGATAAAAAATTGTGGAAAACCAAGTTCCCATTAACTATGACAAAATCTTACTATTTGATAGTAGAGCACTGTTTTTGAAGAAGACATAACTATAGTAGGATTCTCTTCAGAGAATATATTGATTCAAGAAGATATAACTAGGCCAGTTAATCATAAGAACTGTGTAGTTTATTAATCATATAAAGCGAAGCCACTCTCAATGATTTACATATGTTACAAGCAACGGAGTAACTTTCTTTCTATAAATAAAAAATCGAATTAACTAAAAATTTAAGCATAGATCCACGAAAGTTCAAATCATGCCAAAAAAAGTTCAGGATGGTCGAAGTGTTGAAAATTTACCTGAAGCTGGGTACGGACCTCATCCAGTTTAAACTCCTGAAAGAAATTACTGTCAGTGATGCACTGCTGTTTCAATTTATACACAGGAGAACAAATGAAACAATATGCTTTCACAAGTCAGTTTTATTTATCTGAATTGATTATAAATGTATGTAGCCTGCTTTTCTCAATTTTCCTTACCCACATATTGCAGTAAAGACTGGACAGATGAATTATAAGACTAAGTTATTGCTGTCACATTCTAATCAAGATCATATACATCAATTCTCTCACAGATCTCATGGAGATAGGAGTAGAAAGAAGCAGTTAATCACAAAAACATCAAAGGGGGAGAAAAAACAGCTGATACGAGTTTCAGTGTCATTGTTGTGCTGGGATGCCAACAATTCTTTAGGCCGTTATGGGTCAGGGTTGTAGTCAGATTTTAAAATATCAGATTACTTCAATACTGCTGTTTTCGAGCTTCATATAAAGTTTTATTAGTGGTGGTAAAGTTTACAATCACCCAAAAGTAAAATGGTGAGGGAGTATCTTGCCAAACAAGACTACATTACAAACAAAGGTCCTTCAATATGAGTTCCTAAGCAGTGTGTCCCAATCCGTGATCAGCTCTGAGAAATAGTGTCTTCCTCTGATTTTTGTACCCAGCAAACAATACCAACAGAAAGCTTTGGCTGTCACCATTTTCCAGGATTTCTTTCAACGATCTGCCAGATAGTCCACCAAACTCTGGCTGGAATAAGTTGCCAAATCTTTCTTCCCAAGCGAATTTTTCTTTCCCTTGGCCAACGTTTCAGTAGTCTTGCCACTGCACTCTGCTCCACCAATCTCTCTATCTCTGCTTCCCCATAACTCCTCCATTACAGAGCAGCTGAAGTAGAGGTATCCGAATGTATCATCCTCTGTTATGCACAACTACACCCCTGTAGCACCTCATCCTGCTGCTCTTTCAGGATAAATGGGTAGTAACTTCTCTCCATAAACCACTCCCATTTAGTTATCCCTTCCTAAGGAACAATCTCAACTTATCAATGATAAAAGAACTGCAGCATACCTTATATGTTGAGAGAGGAGCTTGAAAATTAAAATGATCGGTTCACAAGAAAGTTGTTCTCACATGATCAACAATTAGCAAAAAGATGATTTTTATCTGTCAGGATTCGGTAAAAGATGGGTGATCCTTCAAAGAAAGTGGGCAGAGATGGCCCATGAAATCCAACAATAAAATAAAAACAAAAGAAAAAAAGAGCAGATATGTAATAGTAACGGTATTAGAGGATACGAGTGTTTAGTTTGGAATACAGGTGAAAGTTTTTAAGGTAGATATTTTCCATCAAACTTCAGGAGAGAAATCTCAATGAAACTATGCCAGCTTAAGGACATTTCCAACACTTTTAGGTCTGCAACTGTTTGGTGGAACTTCGAGATAAAAAAATATGAGCACTGCTCCCCAACTACGCGCTTTGCTTTCTTAGTGAATCTTGTGACATTGATCCAATAACTAGATTCTTCTGCTGCATTACATCTTCTCCACACCAGATATACGAGCATTGGCTACATTCCTTGTTCGAATGTCTTGGTAAACTCCAAGATATATCATCTGGGTGTTATAAAGCTAGAGCAGTAACAAGAAGGAATGTGCTATTTTTGAAACTTTAAAAGATAGACACAGAAAACTCTATAAGAACATAAAACACCATTTCCTTTATATGATGATTATGATATTGTTTCAAAGTTTGTTTTCTCAGTAGAGTTTGGGTTTATTTCTTTCCAACTATAAAAATCCAGGTCAAGGGGTTTTCAGAAGCTCATGACCATGTATGGGACACGATAGCTTTAGCTAATTCTAAATATAAGTTGATGGCTAGTATTATCATTTATTAGTTCCTTATGTTTTGTATTGTATTTGATTGTAACACCTATTTCATCAATCAATAAAATGTCCACTCCAACCCTATCCCTCATCAATCCTTATCTTTGAATCAATTGCTAGCATTATCAGTTCATTATCTTCTGTATCATTTTCTTTATTTGGAACACATTTCTCATTGATAAAAGAACACGTCAACTCAGCAAAGGGACCAACCCTATCCTTCATCAATCCTTATCTATGGTATGAATGCATATGATCGAAACTCCTATTTTATAGCACATTTAACCAATCAGAAAAAATATGATGCTAGTCCAGTAATAAATGGATAAACCAATGAACAAACCTGCTCTTGTAGAGCCTCCCTTAAATGGGACACAAGACGTGCTCGGGATAATTCAGCTGCTCTCAGCTGTTCAATAGATTCTCTCAGTATACCATGTTGTCCCTGTAACTCTGCAAGTTCAGATCCATTGAGTTGCCCTGTTATCAAAGAAGATAACAGTAAATATTAGAAGATCAGTCAATGCCAAGTAAAGTGGAGAATAAAACTATTCATCAAGGTATGTAAAAAGAAGTTCAGAATATAGTCCTAGGCCCCGAAAAGCAAAATTATACAAACTCTATAAGTTATAAAGATGCATCAGAATGCCTGTCACAGTCTATTTCAACTTAAAGACATTTGTGCCTGATCCCTAAGCTACCCCATAAAGGATGATTCTAATCAGTAAGGGATCACAGAATTAATGCCTTAGGACAGCTTGGAAATTTGTGCAGAATCTCCTAATTATACTATGATTAAATCAAATTCACTCGATCAGCAGGTACTAAAAGAGTCAGTCATACCATGAAAGCACGCTTTCTTATGTTTCTTAATGGCCATGCTCTTATTGACTTTAAAAAAACAACAATACAAAAGGCACTGGACGTTGCAGTCCCGAGCATGCAAAGGTGAATTTTAAGTCAGCTCTTTAGATTTCATCAGGAAGAGCTCTTAGGAAATTAGAAAAAACAATTTCAAAGCAATGTTGTACCTGAGCTATAATCACCGCCAATTTCTTTCTCAACTTTATCGACGCCATCGATTGCTGACCTGCATTTGCTCAAAAGCAAGTATTCGTCGACTGGACCATCATAAACAACTTCATAACTTGAAATGATCTTTTCCAGAATATTTCCGAGAGACTGTTTCTGATTAGTAACAACAACATAGAACAAAAGTGGTAAAAGGGGGGGTTAGAATACATTCATGAAGTACACTCATGAAGAAGTGCACATGAACACAAAGTAAAGTCATCACCACTTTTAAGCATGACGGCTTCTCATCTTTATTAGCATTCTCTGAGTTCCTTCCTGCAATTCCTTCTTTGAGAAGTTTTCCCCTAGAGCCAAAAACTTTTCTCTGATCCCATATATCAACCTGGGCAGAAAGCAAGCAATGTAGTAACAATTCAGTTGTGGTGATCAATTGAACTGATTGGTTTCTGTATGATAAAAAGAAATATGGCACAAGACAAGATTTTAAATGAAGAAAAAAAAACCCATTTAGAGGGCAATTGCGCAACAGAGACTTCGACGGTAAAGGTAACAATCGTATTGATCAAGAGACACATTTTGGATTGGGCAAAAATGTGGTAAGAGTTTCAGAAATATGATATGATCTCGTGTTCAGATGGCCAACTGTCGGAGAGGATTAGCAATTTAGCATCATGAAAAGTCAACTGATTGTGTCCTCTTATGTATGTTTTTCATCTGTTTAGATTTCATTGTATGTATGTAGGCCACCTTGTCCTACAAACCTTTTACATTTCGAGACCAATATGATTTCACCTTCATCACTCC
The DNA here is from genome assembly GCA_013358455.1 of Thalictrum thalictroides. NCBI lineage: Eukaryota > Viridiplantae > Streptophyta > Magnoliopsida > Ranunculales > Ranunculaceae > Thalictrum > Thalictrum thalictroides. Next base: position 34,923 of record JABWDY010017256.1, on the reverse strand, counting down.
ACTACAAGGGAGAGCACGAATACTGAAAATAATGCGTGAGAAGATCTGGCAAGCATAGTGACCAAAATTAATCAGGAAAGTTTCATAACTGAATATTAAATTTCCTGGCCACGTTAAGGTTTATGAATTCACCATTTAGTTTGAGATAACAGTTAACCAATGTCTCGGGCATCAAAACATGACATATGAAGCTAGATTTCTCGATTTGAGCTATGCTTTGATATGACTACAGATTTTAAACAAGACAGTAGTATTAAAATATAGTCTGCTGCTTATGTGGGGGAGAAGTTATACTGTAATAAAATGGATCTTTTTTCAGATACAAGCCACTTTTAAGTTTGAAGGTGTATTATTGTCCACAACTTAAAACGTCCCATTAACCATGTCATTGTATTGCTAGTTTAGGGATCTCTTCAACAACATACTTCTATTGTGAGAAAAGGCTCTTGGTCTAACAGATCACAATTTGTTAAAACAAATTTACATACATATGTACTAAGGCGCGCACTTGCACACACGTGTAACATTCTCCTCTACTATCCCATCCCAACCACATAACATAGGCCCATGCCCTACACCAATCTCTACCACAAGAACAATTATACACACAAATTTACTCTCACTTGTATTGAAAATAACTAATAAAAATAAAAACACAATATTAGATTCTTAGTTTTTCATACCAGTCGAAGTGCCGAATTTTTTCCAAACTCATCCCCATTCTCAATCATATCACTAAGAGCATCTGGAAGAACCTTCCAAAATTCAGCAACAAATTCTGAACCCTTTCGCCTACTGTTCTGCAGTATATCATTCGCAAGATACAGAAAAGACAATCTCTGCTCACGAGGGGAACAATGGAACTGCCTAGCCCAGGTTTCAACAACTTGTTTTGCTTTATTCATATGAAAAATGCACCAGTGTGATAGAGCTTCATGGTGTCAAGGATTACACCTCAATAGCATTCAGTGGAACTGATAAATGCTAATTAAAGAGGGAATGTGAAATAGTAAACGTGAAAAACTCCGAGCAGCACTTACAATATCTAAAATAGAAATAATCAATTTAAAGAAAAAATTGGGCACAGATGAATCAGAAATGCAGCGTGAACACTACAAAAGCAACAATGGACTGGTTTTATGCATACAAAAGTAATAAATATGACTGGAGAAGCCATTATTGGAGGATTTTCAACCAAAAAGTATGACGGGAAGGTAAGTTTGACACTCCTCCATACTTCTGCTTGTTTATCCAATTATTGTTATAAGATATTCATTGATATAAAAACAAAATTACATTAAGAGAAATTCAAAAAGGAATTAGCTAAAGTCTAACTGATAGGAATTATGTGTCCAAGCCCAAGTCCATTAGGTTTTAGGGTTCATTACATTTACGGTTTATTATATATAGTCTATAAATAAGGCTATCTATTATAGTTTTTAGGTGACTGAGTGTTCACAATGTAAATCAGTCATAATTTTGAGCTTCATGGTGTCAATGTTGAGCTTCATGGTGTCAAGTTATAATTATGACTGAAGAGTAGTAATTATTACTATAACCTAGCTTTGAATACCAAAATGATAGAAAGCGGAAGCGATTTAAAGAAAAACATAATCATTATCATTCAAAAGATGGGATCAAACCATAAAGTAAACAACCTCACATAGAGATTTACATTGTGAACACTCAGTTACCTAAAAACTACAATAGAAGCCCTTATTTATAGACTAAATATAATAAACTCTAAATGAGATGAACCCAAAAACCTGATGGATTTGGGCTCGGACACATAATTCCTATCACTAACTCACTAAAGACCGCACCCCATACAATTCAAATACCCAATCAAACCAAATGGAATAACAGCCATTTTCTCCAGTTTCACAGCTAAAACCTTTGGTAATCACAATAGTAATCCAAATAGGGTAGAGATTAAATAGAATGAAAGCACACTAATAGAGTAATAGATAAGTTAACAAACACAGTTGCTAATTTGTGTTATGGGAACACGCACACACTAACTATTCTCTCAATCCAACGCTATTTTGAAATTATCCAAGTAGAAGTGTTTTAAACAAGTGTAATTTAAATGATTATGACTATAGAAAGAAAGAAAGAAAAACTTCTTTTCTAAAATCAAAAGGATACTCTCTATGCTCTGTTGTGAATTATTGAGCCTGGCTAGCTTATCCACCAAAATCTGGGGATTGAAAGTTCCGTTCATTGTGTTGCGTCCAATACTAAATTTGGTATATAAAATACAACCTATAAAAGAAAGAAAGTGAGCATCTGACTTTAGTGAACTTGTTACCATGAATTGCCGTAAAATAGAAGAATATAAAACAAACATCATTATATATGATTAAAAGTAATCAGTGCATTGGGGACTAGAACAAAGTCCATATGCATGGTCAGGCTTAAGAAAAAATGCAAAATAATAAGTCTAAGTATAGGGCCACATTTACCTCAAAATAACCGTCTTCTCTCCAACAATATATTTCAGGAGAATCCCTACACCCGTAATAAAAATAAAATAAAGACAAGTAACATTGTAATTACAAAAGCAATATTACATGAAGAAAATTTTGATTTTAGAATTTAAAGATACCCAACCCAATGACCATATAGTATCAATCAAAGATCAACAATTCACAAAATTGAAGGAGGAGATAAGATATTTGAGAATAAGTAATAAAAAAACAGTGGGACGATGCATCTAGATTTCCATCAAGAAAAAGATTATATCAGAATCAATAACATGACTTGTATAAATTGATTTTTTTCAACTATGCACATTGATAAACAATTTTATATGACCCAAACTAAAATTTTCATGTAAACACTCAACGGTTTATGCTTGAAATAGGTGAAATATATGATCATCAGACAATCTCACACATTGAGGGACGAGAACTGATGCAGTGGTATTTAATATTTATTGAAAGAAAAACTGACTTTTAAAACAGATAATATTTACAGTTAGGTTGTATTACTACAACATGTCACCTTTCTTTCCCTTTTTTTGTTACTTCCTTCTTTTCCTCCAACTTTCAATAACAGAAAACTAAGCTCTCACATTCAATCACACAACTGTATAAGAACCAACCAAGTCTACAGTTATGTCTTAAGCATGCACCAAACCTATAATTATGTTTAAGCAAGATATATATTAAACTACTTGCTGTCCGGGGAGGATGGAGGAAGTAGAGGGATACCCCTTAGGCTGGGTCTCAGTGGTACTAGGGTATTAATTAGGCTGACATTATTGTACTATTTGATTCGAGGCAGCACCCAAGGCAAGAATTAGAGTAATTTTTCAAATGGCTGCCCCCATATAGTGAAAAATGCTTCTCACATAATACCGCGCCCCACATCAGACAACAAGAACATTCTTATGGCAGGGAAATGCATTTCAATGCGTTATTTATTTTGATTGAATTAA
>JABWDY010017236.1:15135-25442 GCA_013358455.1 Thalictrum thalictroides | reverse complement strand
TCTCTTCTCTCTCTCTTTTAACGTATACTCTTCAACTTCTCAGAAACCCTATATAAGCAACTTCTCTGAACACTTTTTAGGTTTTCTTATTCAGCAACTTTCACTTCTCCATTTCTCTCTTCGTTTCGAAAGCAGAGTGAAGAAGAATGGGAGCTTCTGTCAACGGAGAACTACTTCTCACTCAGGATTTCAGTTCTGTAGGTTCGCGAGATCGAAGATTCGAGAAGACTGTTTACGATAATGTTCATGGAAACATTAATCTAGAACCGGTATGGTTGAAATTTCTTCTTCTTCTTCTTTAATTGCGATTTGATTTCGCTTCAGTGTTCTTCATTTCGATTTACTTCTGGTTTAATTTTAAGCGGTTAATTGCAATAATTGTTGGACATTTCACTTCATTTTGTTCTCTTTATATTTTCAATTTCAATTCGCTTCAGTGTTCTTAGTTTCGATTTCCTTTTTGTTTGATTTTAAGCGTTTAGTTGAGGATTTGAGTTCGTTTTGTTCTCTGTTCGTTTGGATTTTCACCTTCAATGTGAAGTTTCTTCAGGATTTCTTGTTTCTAGTTCTTTCTGGTTTTGATCAGACTTGAGTTCGTTTTGTTCCTGTTTATCTTGATTTTAAAATTAGATTTGAAATTGTTTCAAGATAATAGTTCAGGATTTAGGTTTGTGGAATTTTCAGCTAATCTATAGATTTGTGACAATCTTATCTAACTTTTCATGGATTTGTGTTGATTTATATTATCTGGTTTTCTTTTTAAGTGTTGAGAATCCAATTACATCAACAGTTGTGGTTTTGAATTTGTTTCAAACTCATTTCATTTTGATATCAGAGTTTGATTTTTGAATTTGGTTATGCATTGCTTGGTTACATTTAGTTCTGGTTGGTCTTGAGTAGTTTTCAGAATTCAATCACAGTTGTAGATTGGAATTTGAATCCATTTAGTTCTCAAATTGATCTCAATTCCATAGAAAATATATGATTTGATAATCTATGTACCTGTTGAATTCCTGCTTCCTTAACTGCCACTTTGATAGATCTATAATGGATATTTGAATGTTTTTATATTTGGAAAGTGGACTGTTTCTATGTTCAAGATCATTATTTCTCGATTAAATTGAATAGTTTGGGATTGAGTGCTACAATGCTTGTAATTTAAATAGTTGATAAAGTTCAAATTTAATTAATATTTGTCGTATTCAATTTCAACAAAGGGAATCAGTCCTACAGATCTTAGATCCATTTTTGAATGGTCAATTTAGAGTTTGGTTTAGTATTTTTTATCAACTATATGCTCTCCACGATACTGCATGTACTGTGCTTCAGTTTCATTTGAACTGTGAAGATGTCTTATGATCAATTTTTTTCCTCGTTCATGTTTTAGACATCACATGCTTGAAATTCTGTGCTACTTTAGTAAACAAACCGCAGGCTAATGGTCTTCAGTTGTGAAGCTTAGGTTATTTGATTATATACCATTCTGGAATGGAATTATAGAGAAGAGTTGCTCGTATGTACTTATTTTTTTTGTTTAGAAATGAACTTAGAGATTGTTGTTTCTAATTGAGTTAGGTGTTGCTATTGTTGAGACGAGGGTTGGTGATCGGATGTGTACTTTTATTTCTTGTGTGTTTTCATATATTTGACCAATTAGTTCTCTTTGAGATCACAAAAGATAGTCATGACGCTTCATATTCAAAATATTTGCTAACATGAAAAAGTGTCTATAAGCATTAAGCAGTATTGTGGTGCTTTGAGTCTGCCTTTTGTTTAAACATCTGATGTATAGTTAACATTATTCTGGATTCAAAGATAGTTGTGAAAATATATTTGATTTTTTTTTTTTGGACGAGTGCAGCTATTCATGAAGTTTATAGACACTGCAGAGTTTCAAAGGTAGGTGTTGATATTTCATTAATTTTTATGTATAGTTTTAGAGTACTAACTGTTTGACACGGTTTCACACTGAATACAGGCTTCGTGATCTGAAGCAACTCGGTATGTTTCCACAATCTTTTTAGGAATGATTTCTCTTAGAATTAGCTAAGGTTTTCGAGAATTTAATTGCTATTATTATTCAATTTTGATAAAAGAAATCAAGTTCCGTGCTGATGTTTGTATTTAAGTTCAAGAACCAAGCTGGTATTTGTCACGCGACATTATGTTGCAATGCCCAGTAGTAAATGATTTGGTTGTGTTGCAAATCCTTGCATGCAACCAAAGAAGTTGCAATTATGGTATCATAGAACTAATCTAGAATGTTGCTTACCGAGCCAAAAAGAGCTTTCTGTTTACGTTTTGGTGTATGTATAACTACTCTTTCTAAAGAGATTATATCTCAGGTCTCGCACACATGGTTTATCCTGGGGCAGTTCATTCTCGGTTTGAACATTCGCTAGGGGTGTATTGGCTTGCTGGTGAAGCTGTTCATAAACTTCAAGCACACCAAGTATGGATCTCTTCGGAAGGCTCTTGGTATACTGATTACAAGACCTCGTCCATTTCATGAAGATTTATTGTTTGATAAATCTGTTATCTGTGCAGGGCCTAGAGCTTGGTATTGATCGTTTTGATGTAAAGACAGTGAAGCTTGCAGGTTCTCCAATATGTCTTTCACTAATTTGTTTGTTTTTTGGGGAGTGGTTTCCTTTTTTGGCGTTGGGTCATGATGAGTGGTTTCCTTTTTCGTCTGGATGATCATTTCTAGGACTACTGCATGACATTGGTCATGGCCCCTACAGTCACTTGTTTGAGCGTGAGTTTCTTCCTCGAGTTCTTAGTGGATCCCACTGGTAATTTACCCTCTCTCTCACACACCCACATAACCATATATTTTTTAACTTTGAATGAAGAGATTTTATGTTAACAGACGGAATGAACAGACATTTTTTAGTTTTAATTGAAGAGATTTTGGAACAGAAACCCACTTCATATTGATACACAATGAAAATGCCTGCAAAATGGTGTTGTCCGTTTTCCTTTTTTCTTTGTGTAATAGATTCTATTGAGTAATTAAAGCGTGTGGGTCAATTAATGACACTGAGGGTTAACATGGTTTCTGAATATAATGATTTTTGCCCATCTTACATGATTTCGTGTGCTTTGTTTGTTGATCTCTCCACCCCCACCCAAAAAAAACCCATTAAATACTGCTCATCTTGGAAAATAAGAGGAAAAAAGAAGATATTTCTTTGTAAGCATTTCCAAGCAAAATATCAAATTGTATTATTAACCGTCTTTGTGCATCTGATAATGCACTTGCTTCACTCCTTTGAAGTAAATTACTGTTAGTCTTGTGATTGGAAGCCTGACTCAACACAAAAATCAAAACTTTCTTACAAAGAACACTTTCTATATGCATAAAAATCTCAAAGATTTATAATTCTTCTAATTCTAACACTGGATTACAACTGAAAGCCATGACTTTATTTATAGAGTTGGTTATCTTGCTAATTAAGAAAACTAATTAAACTAGGAAACAATCACTTGCCTTGTGATCAAAGTGATTGAAATAAAAGGGAGCTAAAATATTCAAAACATGGAGCTGTGTGCTGGGAGACTTCTGATGATATCAGCATGATGTCGTCTTATCGTATTAAGTTCATATCTTGTTTTGTGTGTTCCTTTCTTCCTGGGAGATTTTCTTAATATTTAAGTTTTGTGACTCAAAACCTGATATAATCTAAACACCATTTGAAAGTATGCTGACACTATCTTTTCCCATGCAAGCTTGCTCAGGCTTCCTCGTCCTTATATATATTAAGAAAACATGTATTGGATATTATAACATTATACTAATTTAAAAAATGAATAGTTCCTTCTTATCATGTGGAATAATCTCTTTAAGGTTTAAATTAAGATCAAATGAGATTACGGGTTATTTTAGCTCTGTGAAGGTGATATTTCTTGACGTTTTATTCTCAAGTTTTTGTTTGTTGGATCTCTCTCAGGTCACATGAAGAAATGTCAGTGAAGTTGGTAGACTACATGATTGACGAGAATCATATTGACATCGACCCAGATATTGTCAAAAGGGCTAAGGTTAGCATGAGATTTAGTTTGTCTTTTTCATGTTGTCATTGTTTCATATTAATGATGTACCTGGCACCTTTCATTACTAGATATGCATTTATTGTTTCTATGTTTTTGTTCTAATAGGATAGGCATACGTATTACTATTCCATTCTTGTTTTAAGGGTTTTAAACCCAAAAATGTATTTGGGTAAATACAATTAATAAACATGATGTTTAGAGATGCTTCAATTCTTTTTCTGGTGATTATCATTCATTCATATCACTCAATCTTAGCTTTAAGATATAGTAGAAGATATCTACTTAGTATGTAATTTAGCAATGCCCGGATTTTAAGGTATTTAGATTGTGACTAATATAATTCTAATATGTATGATATTTCTAGTGTTATACAATTTTACTTGCAAGGAGTTTTACCTTATTGACCCTAGTAACAGTTATGTATACAGTATTTTTTATTTAAATATTTGGTATGAGGATTAGTTCTTGCTTTGGATCAAATTAATTGAGGGTACATGATTCTTTTTGGAACAACAAAAGTTGCTGATGATAAAAGACAGAAGTGATATCACTATAAGTACATAATTCGTTATAGACATTGAAATGATTGATACTGGGATGGAATGGGCCTGCTTATATAACCAACTGACTTGCTGCAACATGATGGCAGGTTTTACTTGTAGAAACAATCCAAAATATTTGTAAGCCAATGTTCCAATTTTACTCTTCTTTTGTGCATGGTCTCATATTCGTGTGTTACTTCTCTATTAAGCTGTATCTTCAGTTGAACCTCTTGTTGTACTTGTAATGAGTCCTATACATCAGTCTGATAGAATGCTTCACCATATGAACCTTGAACGTATACCCTCGTAACAAATATCTAGGCTTGGCTGACAATAATTCTTCTTCACAATTGATTTGACAAGGATATATGGTGAGAGCGGTGATGTTTGCACCTGCTACCAACCTGACAAAACCATCCTTCACCCCAGCTTGGGACTAGAGCTGTATTTCTAAAAATAACACTGAAATCAAAGTTCAAGCAGTATCACGAAGACTCAATGATACTACTATTTGAGCAACATTAAAAGAACTCGATAATGCTTTTGTTTGGGGAGCACTAGAATAGTTTAAAAGCATATTTGAAGTGTTCCCTCAATTCGGTAGTGTTGAATCTTCTATGTTATTTAGAAGTGTTCCCACAAGAAATCGAGTTATATCTGAAAACACTACAAAGTGGGAGTCAATTAAAGCAAATCTGAATATCCTTATCTGATTATGTATAAATGAGTTTGCATCTCTTGCTATTAGATTGTCACATAAATTATTTAGTTTTAGTCAGTAAACCCTCAAATGCTGATCGTTGCATACATTCATTGTTTATTTTCTCTTTTACAAGCTGAAATCAGAACTATGGACATACCATCTGTTGTTAGTATAATACTTAACGAATTTCTAAGTCTACAATTTATGTTGCCATAATATAGTTTTTTTCTTACAGGAAATGATACTTGCGAGCTCTGATAAGCCATTGCCAAAAGTGAGTACTTTTTCCACAATGAGACTTCCAATTTTCTGGACAAGATTTGTTTATCATGGTTTGAACTTGTTCTTGGTATATATCAAATGCAGGGCACAGGAGAGAAACGCTTTCTATATGATATTGTGGCAAACGGTCGCAATGGAATAGATGTCGACAAGTTAGTCATTATTTTTTCAGTATTGTCTGAATTTCTCTCTCTGTATGAGCTTTAAAAAAAAAAGGATATAAAACAGCACACAATATTGTAGGTTTGATTATATTGCCCGTGATTCCCGAGCTTGTGGTTTAGGTTGCAATTTTCAGTACCAAAGGTAAGTGTTCCAAGTTCAAGAGTATAAATCTTGTTTGAAAACGTCTTCCTGAATTTAAGGGTTTTTACTTTTTCCCACTTGGAAGAGATTTTTGCTTTTAGTTTTGAGTTGATATGTTTTTATTTAGTATAGTTAGCATTTCAAAAAATGCTGGGTACATCCAGAATTGATATTCTTAAATTAATGACTGCATCGTGAGTCCTTATGAAAATAGCATTTGTCTTTTCCTATGTCAACGTTTAGTAAATAGTCGGGCTTCTTTGTACTTTCAGGTTAATGGATACCATGCGAGTTATGGACAATGAAATCTGCTATCGTGCCAAGGAATGTTAGTGGGCATTGTTGTAAGCTTTGTCGTTACATTATCTCTAAAGTTTATGTTTTATCTACTTATGTTTGAAATTTTTTGCCAGATCTCACAATCCACAAGTTGTTCTCCACTCGTGCTGATCTGTATCGAACAGTTTATACCCATGCAAAAGTAAAGGTAAAATTGCACATGCATTCCTCTTGTGCATGTGGGTGGGTCTGTGTGTCTTAAATTTAAATAAAAAACTCATCAACACTTTTTTTCTTTTCAGGCAATAGAGCTCATGTTTGTGGATGCACTCGTACAGGCAGATAGCTATTGTGGGTTTTCTTCTCAGATCCATGTTCCCTCCGAATATTGGAAGGTTGTGTGACTTGTGAGAGTTCCATAATAAAATTATGACATACTAAATATTCAGGCCACCTGTATAAGTAGTTAATAATACGACTCACAAATTCTTTTGGGGATGCAGTTAGATGACACAATTTTGAAAGCTATTGAAACAGCTACCGATAAAGAAGAACTGAAGGAATCCAGAGAATTAATTCGTCGTATTCGCAGAAGGGATTTATACCAGGTTTTGAAGATTGTTTAGTCTTTACATTGTTTTTTTCCTGTTGTTACCATCTGCTTAATTGAAGGGTCATTGCACTATATGAACTTGTACAGTTGTACTTGATCTGAGGGACATATTTTTGGTGTCTCCTATAAATCTTTCAACGTGGAATAAATATTCTTTTTGGGGGAAATAAATATTGTTTTTGGTGGCAGTTTTGTAACGAGTACATTGTTCCAAGGGATAATTTAGACCACTTCAAAAATATCACTCCACAAGATATTGTTTGTTCTCAGGTCCGTACAAATTGATAATCTTGTTATTGGTCATATGTTCTGTACATAATCATTGCATTTTGGGTGATTATTTTCCCTTTGACATGGCAATAAACTTATTCATTTAGAAAGCCAGTGGAATTACACTAAAGGAAGAAGATGTTGCTGTTTGCAATGTCAAGATTGATTTGAGTCGTGGAAGGTGTAATCCTCTTGAGAGGTAATTGTAAAGCTTTTGGTGATAATTTTTATGCATTCATATTCAAAACATGTATTCACACAATTAATCGTTTCTATCTTCTCTTTTCTGCATGTTCTCTCCAGCATCAAATTTTTCAAGGTACAAAATGTTTCTCTCTTCTTTAATGCTAATGTGTATTGATTTGGTTTATTATTCCCATTGGAGATTCTTGATGTAAACCTGGTTTATGGAAAGTTAAGATGTGATGTGTACATATTATAAGTCTTTGCAATCTGACTGCCATGTGATAAATTAGAGAAAACCAGCTAGCATTAGACTGTTTTACCCATATGTTAGAACATGTAGATTGTCTCGTCAAGAATGACGATTATCATATTTTGTATTCTACTACCACAGTATCATAAACAGAACATTGCTCACCAAAGATTGTTTTACTGTCGCAAATTGTCACAAAAGAAAACTGTTATTGGTTTTATATAACAGACAAAATGTTATTGGCTTTATATATAAAAGAAAAACTGTTGGTTTTATATAAAAGAGAAAAAAAGTCAGAAAATGGAGAAAGAACAGTTTGCTTTGTTTTTTGGTTCTAAGCTGGCATGTTGACTGTTGGATGATCCACACTTGTATGATTTAGTTTTTAACAACTTGGATTGTATCAGGATTATGAAAGTGATGAAAAGTTTCAGATATCAGAGGATAAAATCAGTCACTTGCTTCCAACATCATATCAAGATATGATAGTGAGGGTGTACTCGAAAAAACCTGAACTGGTTTGTACAAGAAATTTAGTATCCTAACTTGAGAGTATTGTTTACATGTGTACTAGTCTGAATCCTAACTTTCTATATTCAAATATTATGTTACAGGTAGAGGTGATCTCTGAGGCCTTCACAAATTTTCAGCGCAAAACATATGGAACAGAAACACAAGTTCACGAGACACCCGAAAAGAAGAAACGAAAAACATTATAACTTTGTATGTATCACGACTTTTGGTTTGGACAACATTATAACTTGATCTGTACAGATCATATACCTATAGCTGAAAACTATATATCCAAGCAAATAGATAATTTTGTGTGACTTCAATATTAACGGAAGTTTCTACTCCGAAATGATTTTCTCCTAGCTAGTATTGGCCTATTGGGTCTTTAAAGAAAACATGTATAGTCATACTGTTTGGCTTCAGCAGTTTCTTTGTAAAACACTTTCTATCTGATAAAGCCTTGGTCTGGATGTATACCAACATTGCTGTCTTTTTTCAATTTGTTTATTTCCTATTGAATTTGTTTATTTGATTTAGTAATGGTACTATAGAATTTGTCTGATCATCAAAACAACCGATACGTTAGCTTGGTGGTAGTATTGGACTGGTTATCTCTTCTACAGGATGATTCTAAAGATGTTTGATAGTGTTCCTTTATTATAGCAACGTTATGCTGCCATGGTTGTAGTCTAGAACTGTGTGGATATTTTGTTATTGTGGCAAGCGAGGTTGGAGGGAGCCTTACCCTTTTAATTGATTGAGGAGTTTTGACCTCACGACCTCTCCTCAAAGTGAGAGGGATGCATTAGGGCTCACATACACAAAATGATCTGGTAGGCTTCTTTTTAATGACATCAGTAATGCTGGCGGGAACCAAATTGCTAGTATGGATTATACATTTGGCAATTGGTATGAAAGAGCTGCAATTCTGATTTAGGCGTTCAATGAACTCATCCTTGATCCTAACATCATCCAGTGGTGGAGGTTGTAACTTGTAAGCTTGAAATAGTGAATCTTATACTATAGGACTAGCCAGTAGCCACTAGGTAGGGGAGGTCTAAATGTCTTATAGTTCACGAGAATTCATTTGCTAGCTTTTCAGTTTCCACCCTTGTGTAAGAGGAGACAGTAATCCCCATGTGATGCATGTCATCATGTGATTGCAATATTGCATAGCTTTTGTTCTGGTGCATTTAGTCAAAAGTGTCTGATTACTGGATTGTTTTGTCAAAAAAATTTGTGTACAATATGTAAATACCATCTATTTCAGAATTAAGACTTAAATAGGGTTACTCTAAAGATAACAGGCTGATCTTCCCCCAAGAGTTCGATGTCGGCTCTTGGCCACCTGGGGTAGTAGCTGTAGTATATTCCAAGGGTTGAGCTGTTCGCCCATTAAACGTCATGAGAAAAATGATAATGAAGTCCCCAGTATATATCCAGTACAGGGCACATTACCTAAAGTTTCAGGTGATATCTTGGGATGGGATGATATTATATAAAATTTAATTTACCTTGTTATTGGGTGAGATTTGGTCCTGATAAGCCTTACTCAATTACAAACCGAACTCTATTTCCATTATAAATTGTCTTGATGAAGTCAAAATAGTAGTCCATTTCATTATATTTTTTTACAAAGAAAAGTTTGAAACTTCCAAATCGTCTTACAATAAAATACATAAACTGTGATTTTCCGATAATCCTATCATGTAATTTGAATATAATAGACTGTAGTTGTGGTTGTCAAATACTCAACTTAAAAAAGCTTGTGAATTGTGATTGATGAACATTCGAATATTCTTATACACTTTTATTATATAAGTTATAACTATGGCTTATGAGTCCATCTGTCTATCAAAGATTAGAATGTTATTTGAATTTTGATTTTCGACACTATGGTCATCAAATCACCACCTCCTTCCCTTGCTGATAAGATTTTGTGCATTAACTTTCATGTACATCACCACCTTCACAGAAGAAAGAGAGAGATGAGATAATTACAGTATTATTCTTGCTCTTGTAGTTTACGTTGCTCTTGACTCTTGTAGTTTTGGTATGTTATTTAAAAACCATAATCTATTAATTTATAATGTAGGACTACTCCTTATAATTTATCGTTTTATTGTTCTTATGAAGACTTCTATTTTATCTGTTACAGGATCTTGATTTTAATTTGTTTTATTGATGAGGACTCTTATCTCAACTGCATAATCACAACAATGTTGTTTATATATAATTAATCTTTAATTTAGGTGCTGTTTGTTTTTTTGTTTGATAGCTTATAGCTTATAAGCTACTAGCTATAAG
>JABWDY010017218.1:6981-17601 GCA_013358455.1 Thalictrum thalictroides | reverse complement strand
GTATTGGTTTATCAATATTTCTTATGTATTTGATTGGTATAGATAAAGTTTATTGGTTATGAAATGATCTATATTCAGTTCTACTATAGGTTTTATGTTCTGTTTTTATAAAATTGCACTTCATATATCCATGTTGTGATTTGAAGTTTTTGATCTAAAGCCATGGTGATTATTCGTGTTTCGTCTTGCTTCTTATTTCAAATTCTTGTGTTTGTTCTGTTTTGTCCATTAATCTTTGGACAACTAGCACCATCTGAAAGTCGAATTCTGCGTCAAGTTCAACAACTTCTTGAGTTTCCACCAGTTCTTCAAGGATGGAATAATTGGACCAACTTTTGTTACCTTCCTCCCTCTGCTTCCCTTAGCATTGTTTGCTCAGGCAACCATATAACCGAATTAACTGTTGTTGGGAACAAGACTACCCCTTCTCTTAGCTCAAAACTAGGCCAAGGTACCTTTTCTATTTCTGATAAAACATTGTCTGAGAAATTTTCTATAGAGTCATTTTTCACCAGTCTTACCAAGCTTTCGAGCTTGAAGGTGTTGACACTGGTGTCTTTGGGATTGTGGGGTTCACTACCTGCAAAGATCAATCGGTTTCATTCGCTTCAAGTATTGAATATAAGTGATAATTCAATTTTCGGGGAGGTCCCTACTCAGATTACATTGATGACCAATCTTCGAAGTCTTGTGTTAGCTGATAATATGCTTAATGGATCTGTTCCGGATCTTAGTAGATTAGCAGTTCTTGAAGAATTGAATATGAGTGGCAATGGCCTTGGGCCAGAATTTCCTTCTCTTGGGAATAAGCTTGTGAGTATTATATTGAGAAACAATGCATTTCAATGTCAGATACCATCAAAACTGAACAACTATCATCAGTTACAGCACTTGGATATCTCTTCAAATCAATTCATCGGCCTAATCCCACCTAAGTTGTTTTCTTTGCCTTCCATTCGTTACCTCAACTTGGCTGGAAACAAACTGAGTGGAGCTCTTTCGACAAATATATCTTGTATTGTTGGACTCGAGTTTGTTGATTTATCTAATAATCATTTGACTGGAAAGCTGCCCCTTTGTATTGGGTTTAACTCATCGAACCGGTTTATGTTTTACTCATGGAATTGTTTGTCTGTTGGGGACTTGAATTATCAACACCCTTATTCTTTCTGCCACAAAGCAGCATTAGCTGTCAAGCCTGCAGAGAGACAACAGAAGAATGGGTTGACCAGCAAGTTGGCCATCCTTCTAATCATTGCTGGTGGTATTGTTGCAACCACTATGGCAATTGTGTTCCTACTACTGATGCTATTTCGAAGTGCAAAGGTGGACAAGGTACAGATCCATACATTTGAGAAATCTGCTAGTAGGAAAGCATCTGCTCAGCTCTCCCCCAAAATACCTACTGAAGCTAGTAAGATATTTCCTCTCTTCCTTCCTTTCCTAACTGATATAATGATGCGAGCTACACACACATTCAAAGTAATTCTCATAAAGTGATCTATTTCCTTAAAACACTCTTTGGTTATTTCACAGGGCATGTCTCTCCGACATTGAGATTTGGGGCAATTGGGATTCGAGCATATCACGTATTTTCTTTGGACGAAATCGAAGATGCAACAAATAATTTCAATGCCTCCAATCTCTTAGGAGAAGGATCCCAGGGTCAGGTACACCAGTCTGTAATTTTGCAAATACTCACTATAGTCCCACTGAAACTGAAACAAGCAACCTAGTTAAATGTCAGGAATTTATATTACATTGGCATTCTTAAACTGAGATTATACCTTTTCATAATCTAAAAAGAAAGGTGAACTGCATTGGAATAAAGAAACTGAACACTCCATGAGATCTTATTATTTTTGAGGCAGCGTAAAATTTTCTTGTCCTGGGTAGGATTAATCGCCTATCTCTAACTTTAAGATATTCAGTCCATAGTATCTGGTGAGTCCTACGATCAAACATTAGATTCCATCCCCATCTTATGATTATCTATAGACAATCTCTTTCCAATCAAACATAGACATAATCACATAATAATATCAAGTATATGAACAATCATGGTAATTACAATTTTTATTAATTTTGTTCTCAGCTCTACAAGGGTTCTTTAAGAGATGGTTCTGTTGTTGTTGTGAGAAGTATGCAATTGAAGCAAAAATATTCATCTCAGAGACTATTGCAACACACGGAAGTAATATCAAAACTAAGACATCAGCATTTAGTAAGCATGCTTGGACACTGCATTGTTACTCATCAAGAATACTCAAATGGAGCTAGCACCATCTTTCTAGTCTTCGAGTACATCTCGAATTCCACACTGAGAAATCATCTATCAGGTAGAGGAAGTTGCTTTGAAACTTTTTCACATGTTTTTTGTTGCCTCAAAAAAGCAATGGACTTTTCTTGCTTGTTCAGACCAAAGAAAGCGAGAGATGCTGAAATGGCCACAAAGGCTTGCCATTACAATGGGTGTCGCAAAAGGAATTCAATTCCTGCATGCTGGAATTGCACCTGGTATCTTTGGAAATGATGTGAAAATAGAGAACATACTGTTGGATGAGAATCTCACGGCAAAAATCAGTAATTATGATCTACTCATTCCCTCAAAGGTGAGTTCAAATTACCTGAGGTGTCTTGAATATAATCTTCTCCTCTTTCGATTTCACAACTTTTGATGTCAAGAGTTGAAAGCTTGTTTAGTAAAATTCCATGTTTTTTTTTTTCTGGATCTTCTAGGTAGGTTCAGAAAGCCTCCATAGTGGACAAGACACTCCTGATCACCATGTCAGGTAGACACTCTGCTTTTTCTTATATAATGGTAGTAAGCTGAGCCTAGCTAATCTCCTAATCGGAGTGATTGGAAAAATGCAATATATTAAGTAGCCATGGTTGGCATTCATTTTCAAACCTTGTTTTTTATCATACACAGTGATCAACATGGTGAGAGAGAAGATGTCTATCAGTTGGGTGCTATTCTACTCGAAGTTATCACAGGTAGATCAATCACATGCCAGAGAGACTTGGATGTACAGAGATTTCAGGTACATGCATTATTCTCAGTCTTGTACATAGTAATACACGAATAACCTTGTCGTTAAAACATAGCTCAGTAATTTACTTTATGGTGGCAGTAGTACATCTTTTTAAATTATAGCAATATTCCTACTAATCATTTGAGAAGAAGACATCTTTTAAGGCTATGTAGGAATTAGGATAATGGACATATATAGTTCGGGAAAAGTATAGTTTTCTAAGTTCTATAAATGTGCTTCTTTTATTCACAGCTAGAGGAGACTTTAGCGGACTCCCAACTGAAACTTAGAGGGTTGGTGGATCCTTCAATTCGTGGTACCTATGCATATCAATCATTAAGAACCACAGCTGAAATCACTATTAACTGTCTATCTAAAGATCCTGTCCAGCGCCCAACAATAGAAGATGTTATCTGGAATTTGCAGTATTCAGTTCAAGTTCAAGATGGATGGTCTAACAGCATCGAATTCGTTAGTTCCAAATCAGAATCCAATTGTCAATAATTAAAAACTCACAATGGCTGCATTATGTAATTTTGTATTTATCCTAATATCAGAACTACAAAAGTTCTATTTGTTATATGATTATACTGTAACATTCACTTTCTATTGACATTTACGTCGATTAATTGTGCAAAAAAAACCACTTTAATGAATCCCAGTTCACTGGAATTTGCTTTTTGTTTAGCTCAAATGTACTTGAATTTGCTCCTCTCTAGTTCTCTACATTGTTTTATGGGAATTGGGAACAAGTTTGATTAGATTTTTTCAAAACAATAAAAAAGCATTTGAGAAGGTATATTTAATATATAGCATAGCAACGTGATTATCATGAATCACAAATCATTCATATCTCAATTTCGGATGAACTAGTATACATTACTCACTTTACTCATAACACAAACCATGAAAAAGCAAAGTCTCTCTATATCTATCTGGTCTATTAAGTAAAGTTAGTATAATCTATATGCCTTCCTTGTATAGAATCTATATATAAGAGTTCATAAATCCATCTCCTTTTTCTCTGTTTTTCTTCTCTTTTTACCTTAAAAAAAAGGGTTCATTAATTTGATTTCCCTTCAAATGTCATTGGCTCAATTTCAAAACATAAACAAGCTCAATCTAAATGTAGAATGCATCCAATGCATGTCTAATTTCCAAATCTTGTTGATTGAGACCTATATGTATGTAGTTACAACTTCCATTTTTTGGGGACAACTGGACAACGATAAAATCACTTTTTTTTTTAATAGTCAATATATTAGATAAAGGCTAAGAGTCTGCCATAATACATAAGAGTTTTTCCTTCTCCAACTGATCATGAAGCCAGGGAGGTGGAACTGGATAAGAAACAGGAACCCAAGAGCTTCTATCCCTACTTGCAGCTAGGATATGAGCTAAGGAGTTCCTGTCCCTATTACAATACATAAATTTACAGGAAATAAAATAAGAACTTTAGGCTTTTTACATCATCTAGGATATTAGTAGCAATCCAAGATAGACTTGCAGGTAGCCCTGCTAAATAGTTGACTGCATCTAGATAATCAGACTCAATTTCCACTTGCTTCAAGTGCTTGTCGATCCCTCCTTTGACTGCACGAAGGAGACCTCTGCATTCTGCTTCTGAGGCTGAACTTGCGTAGGCACTATCAGTTCCTGCAAATACATATGAACCATTGCATGATCTGATTATGTAACCAATGGTGGTGGGCTGTTCAGCAGAAATAAAAGATATATCGACATTTATCTTTAGTGAACCAGGCAGGGGTGGCAACCATGAAGGACCAGGCATAATATGATCAGAAGTCCCATTGCTGGTGGCATCAATAATTACTGAAAAAGCTGAAGGTAATGAAGTAGCAGTAACAGGAATACAATCAATAGTATTATCAGCAGTAACAGGAAGACCACTGTCAGACTGTTGTGAAGAAGGAGCAAAGAGCTTTGCTAGTAACCTGTTGATCTGTTGAACAACCAATGTAGGTGGGAGAAGCCTGTCCTGAAATCACTTATTTGAGAGAAAAATTTAAACAACTTAGTTACAGTTGCAAGAAATAGGATATTTGGCTTATTTTAAATATTCAGAAGCTGCCACTCAGGTATTAAATGATGCTACGCTGTTTGCAGAACAAGGATCCGTTATGCCTCGGAGATACTTGGCGAAAATTTATTTCCGGTCCTAAATGGAAGCCGAAAGATTCTTCTAATGTCTGTGCAACAATTGAATCTGCTAGCCGTGAAGCAACTGAGTCTGGGAAGTCAAAAAAAGTTGCTTCTAAACTCCAAAAACTTCGAGTTGAAGATTCTGATCGAGAATCGCTCCTTATGAAAGTTGAGAACAATGTATGAGAGGCAATGTCCAAACTCCAAAGGGCATAATACTGAATTTGTGTAATTGTGTAAATTCTATAGCATATTCATTTTCATTGTTTTGTTTCAAGTAATATCATGTCGACTGAGGAAGGCAAGTTTGTCTTGATTCACTGGCTTTTCGAATATATTAGAATGGATTGAATTTGTCAAGGAGATAGGCTTCTTCAAATTCAATTATTCTGAAATGAAAAACACTTATCCCTGATCCGAATAACACAACTTCAAACAGAACTTTAGTTCTTAGCTATATGTAATTGTTCCATATGTATTATTTATGTCGAACCTGCTTTGTCAGATAGCTATTCACTCAAGCAGGATCTCAGTCTGTTAAGTCCTCAAATTTCTAAATTGTCGTTCTTGAGCAGATAAAGTTTTGCTTCATGTTTTAATACTTATAATCACTCATGCATATTCCACTAATTATTCTGTTTTATCTCCATGATCAATTTGCCTGAACATTATATTCTCTAATGGACCTCCTCTCGAAATTGCTTAAATCATACTGTACTGATGTGCCAATCAACTGTCTGTCATTTCATAGGTCGACTTTTTTTCCCTTTCTAACCATAGTCCTTCTTGCAGTCAATATCCAATATTTGCACAAGTGAAGGACACTCTCTTCATTCAACCCATTCATGCTCATTAAAGCACTTGGATAACATTATCGTAAATAGGTCACTTTTGTATTCCTCTTTAAGAGGGCACTCTGCATACAGTTTATAGTGATGCTCCAAGCATTGTACTGTATACCTAAGAAATTAATTTTCTAGCACTTGTGGGGCATACATTTTGTAACTATAGGGAATCTATTCAGCATGTAGCTGTATTCGTGACATGTACAGTAGAAGGAGGGATGCACAAGTTGTATACTTGTATATAAGTATTCATCTAGTATTTTCTATTTTCAAAGGCAAGCAAGAAGTTTTTATTGATATATGAAATAGACTATATCATAAAAAGAGTTAAAGAATCACTACCCTCTACAGTTAAAGCTACCAATCTAAATCACCTACATCCAAAAAGAGTTACCTACATAACCTGGGTTCTTGCATTATCTACTTCCTTCTGTCATGAGCTTTCTATACAGAATGAAGCATCCTCCTTCCCTTTGCATGATCAGTTGCCAGTTTTATAAACAGTGCTTAAATGATTTATCGTACAACCACTAATTTCTTTGGATTACGGCCCCTTTCCAGCATAGGGGACGAGTCTACCTCTTCAGATATGATTTTGAACCGCCCTTTTTGTTGAACAACCTTCCCCTCAATTTTCATGGAATTGTTGTCACCATTTGTAACATGTAATTTTGGACAAGCAACATCTTCTGGTTGTAGAACCAGTGGCTCATTGCAGCTTATGGTGTTCAATTTCTCTAAAGAATAGCTCCATACAGAAGGCTCGGATTTCGATGGCATTTCCCCTATATCAAGCCCACAGAGAGGAAGCGAACTACTTCCTTGATCTTCTTCAGGTACAGCTTCCTCAAATCCTCCAATCAAGGAAGCTTGTCCTTTGATATCCTCAATGTCAAAATTCCAGTTACTTATTCCTCGTTTGTATTCTTTATCGGACAACTCCTCCTTTTTCTCATCCACAGTTTTCTTTTGTGCAATAAGATCGGCTTTTTTCATCTTCAGTAATTTCATGCGTTCTCCAAGAGTACCAGGAAGCCTTTTCAAGATTGTCCTCAAAACAGATTCATTCGACTTACCATTCTTAAAGAAAGAGTGCTTCAAAAGCTTTTTAGCTGAAGGTCGTTTGGATGGATCTTTGGCCAAGCACAGAGCAATCATTTGTTTAAATGACTTTGAAAATCTTTTGTCGCTTTCCTGATCTAAACCAGGTGGAGGATTCTGAAGAGTCTTATAAAGTACATCAATTGGAGAACAATTAGAGAATGGTGCATGACCATGGGCTAGCTCAAGAGCAGTAATACCAAATGACCAAATATCAGCTTTAAAATCATAACCGCGTGACGAATCCACAACCTCAGGAGCCATCCAACATGGTGTACCTGTACATGTATGTCTGGAACGTTGTCTATCCCCAGAATTAAAAAGGCATGCAGATACACCCAAGTCACCGAGTTGTATAACACCATGGGAATCTAGCAAAATATTTCCAGCTTTAACATCACGATGAATAATACCCTGATCATGCAGATAAACCAAACCCTTCAAAGCTTCACGTAAAATAGTCGCAATAACCACCTCAGGAAGAAAAGCATCACGGTATGCTGCCCTAAGAATATGAAGACAAGAACCACAATCCATATACGGCATGACAACCCAAAGATTATGCTCATCAGCAAAGGAACAATAAGCTTTTGAAACATTAGGGTGATCAACTAATACCATAGTTTGCACTTCACGCGCAATAGACCCCAAATCATCATGCTCAAAATCAAGCACCTTAATAGCAACTATCTCTTGAAAAGGAATACATAGTGCCTTATACACAGTTGCGCTAGCTCCCCTCCCTACTTCCTCCAAAAGTTGATAAAACCCTGATCCTACTGGGTAGTTTTTCATGGTTGAATTGGTTAAACTAGAACAATTAAAAACAGATGTTGAAGAAGAAGAATCAGGTTTTTTGGTTTTTGGTTAAAGTAGAAGAGATGCGTGGTTTGTTGTACTATTTACATGGTTTGTTGTACTATTTACATGGTTTTACTTATAATTAACACTTCGACTTGAAGTTAACTACTTAAACTAAACCCAAATAGCAGATAAATAACTTACTGAATATTCTAGAAAGAATTAGATAAACCTTAGTTTGAATGCAAAGCAAATCTCCTTATCTTTCGCTGCTAAGCATTTTGTCAAACACCTTAGTTGCGTACGAGCAGCAACAATGATAAAAGACTTCCGCAGGTCTGCAATCTGCTCGTTGCCTTTGTTTCTGAATGATGGCCTTCTTTAAGTAGGAAAACCAATTTAGGCCCAAGTTTAAGCCCATATAAAAACCCAATCCGTAATGGTTCTAATGGGCTTCTGGAGATGGTTCAGTCAGTCCATCTCAATGCAAACAGTTCCAAATTTGATTTCTACTCCAAATATGGAGACGTATTTGGAGATGGTCTAAATCTATTGAAGCTGCTCTTCGATCTCTACTTGCTTCACTCTGTTTCTCTAATCGAAGACAACAATGTCTTCATCTTCATCAACATTTCTTCATCAAAGACAACAATTTCAACAAATTCTATCAAATCCATTTCGAATTACACCATTAACTTCAACAACAACAACAACAAAATCATCAACAACTCTTCTCTTCAGTCGAACAGGTTTTCTAATCTTGTTACTTTTAATAATCATTCTTGGTGTTTTCTTTCCATGGATCAACTTCTTTCCAATCTTTGGGAATTCTTCATTATCATCAAAGAATCTATTGAAATGGAAAGAATACTCATTAGCTCAAGCTGTTTCCTTTGTGGCAAAAAATCAAACAGTTATAGTGTGTGCAGTAAGCCAACCTTATTTACCCTTTTTGAATAATTGGTTAATTAGTATATCTAAACAAAAACATCAAGATAAAGTACTTGTTATTGCTGAAGATTATGCTACTCTTTATACTGTTAATCAAAGATGGCCTGGTCATGCCGTTCTTGTCCCACCTGCTCCTGATGCTCAAACTGCTCATAAGTTTGGTTCTGAGGTATGAATTTGGATAATGAAGTTATATGTGTTTGTTGATTTTTTGGAAATTTACTGATTTGTTGCATTGGCAGGGATTCTTCAATTTTACATCTCGCAGGCCTCGGCACTTGTTGCATATTTTGGAGCTTGGATACAATGTTATGTATAATGATGTTGATATGGTATGGTTAGCAGACCCGTTTCCATATCTAAAAGGGAATCACGATGTGTACTTCACTGATGACATGATTGCGGTAAGTATATTGTAATTGCTTCAAGATTTGGTGTATTTAGTTATGCA
This sequence comes from Thalictrum thalictroides, assembly GCA_013358455.1. Taxonomy (NCBI): domain Eukaryota; kingdom Viridiplantae; phylum Streptophyta; class Magnoliopsida; order Ranunculales; family Ranunculaceae; genus Thalictrum; species Thalictrum thalictroides. The sequence goes on along the minus strand of JABWDY010017218.1, from coordinate 8,254 downwards.
AAGTCATTTATAGATTCAAAGATGCAAATTATAGAACTTATTGATACTACTTGCCAACAGAACATCGGCTTGATTTTCTTTCCACAAGTATTAATACGTGTAGTTTACATGCATTCTTTTCTCCTAGTCAGAATACTTATTGGTTATTCATATCATGTTTGCAATGGAATGATTAGGTGAAACCTTTGAACCACTCTTCAGAGTTGCCACCTCCTGGGAAAAAAGGCCGTACATATATCTGCAGCTGCATGATTTTCCTGCGTCCCACCAGTGGTGCAAAACAAGTTATGAATACGTGGATTGAAGAACTCAAAGGTCAGCCTTGGACGAAAAAGAAGAAGTCTAATGACCAGCCTGCATTCAACTGGGCTTTGAATAAAACTGTTGGACAGGTACCTTTTTATGATTTATATTTATTTTCTCTGTTGTATGAATGTATGCCGTGCTTAAATAAAGTGTTGTAACTAAACAAAAAATATGAGTACCATGCATCTCACAAGCATGATGAGAGGACTTTTTAAATTAATTATATATATCGAGCAAGTTAACAATTTAATATAATTGAATGGTGAAAGAGGGCTTGTTTTGTTGATTCAACGTTTGAGTTAAGGCACCAATCATGGTAAATCAACAGTAAAATAAGTTATTTTGTGGCCCTTATTTTAACAAAAAACTTAAATCAGGTTAGTAGTTAACATAAAATAGGTTATTTTGTTAGCACAACCTAAAATTGCCGCTGCCATATATGAACATGGCCACACCTCTTCATATACGCTAAATGTGGTTTGAGTTATGCCATTCTTGGAGCCTTCATTCCACAAGGATTTTAAAAAGTTTCATATTCTTGGCTTCTGCTTCTAACCTAGCCGAAAACTAGCAATTCATCCTTGTTTCAATTTGCCGGGCATGGTTTTGGCACCATAATTACCATATTCTAGTGTTGTTTCCAAAAATCATAGTTGTGGTGAACTTTCCATTTTTATATTTTGAAACAACAATGTAGCATCAGACTCTCATCCAAGTAGAAAGGGGTGTGTAAACACCCAAAGTGGCAATAACATTATGTATGGATTGGTTAGCTTACTAAAATTAATTACTATCTAACTAGGAAACTAATTACTTGCTGCGAATGGGCCTGTGGCTCAATGGTGGCATCCCTCTCTCAAAGTGGAGAGGTTGTGGGTTCGAAGCACGTCAGCAGCTGATGGTTTGATATAAGTTTTGCCACGTAATTTAAAAGGGGTAGGGATCACCTTAACCCCGCTTGCCAATT
>JABWDY010017197.1:6949-17310 GCA_013358455.1 Thalictrum thalictroides | reverse complement strand
TATATATATATATAAGTCCATAGATGCATATAAAAAAACACTCCTCTCTTCTATGTTAATATATATGAATATATGATGTTTTTATAACCATGACATGAGCTTTTCTTGTTGTAATGGCTTCCATCATCTTGTAACATAAGATATTTATATGTAAGAGTCATAATCGTGCTTTCTATTGTTGTTGATTGAAGTGATGCCGATAATTAAGTTATAAGATCTCCCAAATCCAGAATATGACCCACCAAATTGTGCTAATCAATGAAAAATCTATCTAATGTGACATTCTTTAATACATTTAACATAAGATTATTATAAAGCATAATTATATTTTAATACAAACCCACCACATTAGCTAAGTAATTAACCACCTTTGTTTCTTTTTTTGAACCTATACTTTGGAAGGACACAAAAGTTTTAAAGAAAACTCAAAATGTGACTTGATTCTTAAGTTGATATCCCCTTTTTGGATATGTATGTTTAAGCATGTTAGTAATCCAATGCAAAGCAATGTGGGTATGACTTAATTTAATTAAACTCCCCTAAGCTAGAATTCCAAGTGATACCACCTACTTGTTTTAATAATAATAGGTAGGAGGTTGGGTGGAGTTAGCTTTAAGTCATGTGAAGTGTTTCTATTACTACCATTTTTCTATCATTAATAAACAAAGATTTTGAAACACAGTCTAGATTACAGTCTAGAATGTCTTGAGATTTAATACCATATCATTACAATTCTATCATGTGGGTTCCCCAGTTGGGCCAGCCCCGACCCAAACCCAAGAATCCCATTTGCATTTCTGACAGTGACTTTCTTGAGAGCTTATAGGGGACATGCATGCTTGCCTTCTAGTTCGTTCTACCCCCATTTTTCATGTTGGATCGGGTTTCATAACACCCAACTTGTTAATGTATAATTATATACCCTTTAACAAGTAATGAAAGAGGTCCAATTAGGTTAGATGGATTCAGTCAAACAGTGAGACGAAAAAGAAATATGTATATTTGTGTTTGTTTACAAAGGGAAGACACTTAAACGGCCATTCATAGGTACACAATGCGAAATGCAACACAAAAACATGTGTTGGGAGACCAATCCACATGACAAGTTATTGTTAATCTATATTATAATATAAAGACTTAGCTAAACAAAATGGTTAAACCATTTTTTCTTCTACATGACGTGCTTATTGTAAAAAAATTGGTTAAACTATCTTTGAAGTTTGGAGGTATGTGAACCTCAAGAATCTACAAAAATGCACATTGAAATAAAATAGGAACAAAATGGATTGAAGTATTACTAGTTTAAGTAGGTTGTGTTTGTACATTAATTTCATGTCATCTCCAGAGTCTAAAGGTTGTAGCTTTTGTAGTTTATTAAGGCTTTGAAATACAATATATATTACAGGAAACTTCTAAGGAAAATAATTTAGAAAATAGGCATAGGTTGTATACTTGTGTATTAAAATACACATTTTAGTCTGTAAACAGATAACCTAAGATGTATATTTGTTTGAGATACCTATACTTGCAAGGAATTGAAGTTTGTTGATTATTTATTTGCAATGTGTTTGATCACCATACATTAATTTAATTTGACCAAATAAAGAAATTCTAATAACTCGCAATTACACAGACATAGAATATATGGAAATTGGTGCAAAATGCAATTTGAAAACATTATTTGCAGAAAATGCAAATTTTGAAATCTGTTTCTTTTCTACTACTATTATCAATGGGCTGGGCCAGGACTCAGTATTTGTTAATTTTCTTTCTTTTGATGGGAGCCTAGCCTAATAACTTGATCTGATAAAGAGCAATGATCTTAATGGGCCAGCCCATTTATGGTGTAAGTGCGTATAGATGGCGTGTTATGATTTTTACAACATATTTCCAATCATTGTTAGACAGCAGGAATAAACATATTTGTTAACAGGGACTGCTTTTTTACAACATCTGTGAGAGCCAAACATTGTTAGACAAAGAAAAGAGCAAAACATTCATACTCAAGACGTTGTTACAACATAAGATGACTAATGAAACATTATGATTCTACATTTCATTCCTGATTAGGTCTGAAAAATATAGATGGTACATCCTGATTTAAGGTATGAGTTTGTATATTTTAATTTGTAAACAGTGAGATTCCTGAAAACCCAGCACTATAAGGTATCCAGAATTGTATATTTGAATGTGAACACTTTTTTTTCCCTACATTTTGTTAGGAAAAACAGTTAAATCCATTATAAACAAGTCACAACATACATTTACAATGGGAACTCCCCAATTTTTTTATCATTTTTTTTTTCTATTTACAGCTATCCAGAATTAGTAGGAATGAGTAAACCTCCTGTATCTTTTGCTTCTTCTCAGCGTTTCCCCCTAAACCTTCTGACTGCTAACATAAAAAATAAGAGAGAAGAAAGCAATGAAGTGATCAGAGCAGTGAGCAGGAATGGGTACGTACAAAAAGGGAGATGATAAACCACCAATATCTAAGACAAATAATACTACATGATTAATTCAGGGCCATATACCTTGAGAAGCAAAGTAAAATTACTGTGAGATGTTGTGACAGGAAGCAAATCAATAAGAACCAGCAATTGCCACCCCATGATGCCAACAACATAAGTATTATCTGTGCAGTGGTAACATGACCAATTATTAGTTAATAAAATTTCCCAGATATAATGTTCTCATTCGGTGACCAAAAAGGATCATATCAGCTAGCGCATTTTTTTGGTTTGATTGATAACAATGTGGCATTCCTTCTACTTACTATATGGGTTCCAGTTAGATTAAACTAGATGCTATATGACGCCCATAACATATTGCAGCATATCAACTTCAAGTACACGGATATATAACTTACAAAGTCAAGATTTTCTCTTTGTAGCATCAACAAACATGGCTCTCGTCCAATGCTCAATGTCCTCAGTTTGTGAGGGTGGTGGCGGAAATGTTGGATGTTCCACAAGATCCCATCCTTCAACAAGGCTCTCAGTCTTTCCAACATCAGACATCTCATTTGTGTAAAGAAAACTAACCGCCAAATTTGAAAGATTATTGTCATAAGCATTCCTCTGCCATAATATAAGAAATCATGTGAGAGAAATAAGAAAAAAAGAAGAAGAAAAGGATGCAGATATAGAAAAGGAGAATATTGTGTATGACTTTACTTGGATAATTTTCTATTCAATTCAGCGATAGATTACAAACACCATTTCTTTGCATGTTGAACAAATTACAATTTACAAAGAACCTGCTGATTACATGATAATACCATTATGGGACCAGGGTAACTAAACTTTCTATGACCCCAACACCCAAAGATATCTCTATGTAACATAATCCACAACTACGAATCTATGAATGGACCAGTGAACCTAAAGAGTAGCTCGATTTTATAATAATAACCCTAGGCGATGAGCATTTATTCAATTGCAAGTCATGCTGTGCCATTAGTAAGTGACTTATATAGAAATTGTTCAAAGCAAGTAGCAAAATCAGTAAGTTCAGCTGAGTTACAAAAATTTATAAATATCTTTTGCAATAAGTTTGCCAGGTCGAATGTCAAAACGACTGTTTCAATAATGAAGATGCCAAGGTAGAGTGGTAATACCCTCACAGATGGTGCATGTGCACTCTCCAGTAAACCGCTTGATGAGATGCCTGAATTTACAAGCCAAACGGATTTGTTCAACTGTTGTACTTGCTTACAGGACCTGCAAAAGGCAAGACTAGTATGATTTTGTGCACCCAGGATTTATTCAAATACAAGTTAAATCATGTGTTACCATAAATCGCTCAACCCCCCACGTTTTGCGATATGGAACATACGTTCCCAAACGCAATACGTTTGCGATTTGGAACACGTTCCAATCACAATAGAAAAAACCAGAAAATAAGGAAGAAGAAGAGTTTTTACTTCTTTGTATTTTTGTTTAGATTAGATTTGATAGGGTGATCCTGATTGATCTCATTCAATGAACCAAGGATCACCATAATATAAGTAATATAGAAGAATTTATGTTGAACTAAAACTCTTTTACAAATCTGCTGATTTTTGGTAATAAATATCTTAAAAAATAATACATTGAGTCCTAAAGATTTGGAATACTATTAGCCACTACGTGATATGTAAGATTTTGCTTATTAAAAAGTATGTATAATAGAAGTCTGACTTATGGAATTTTAAATTATTGTGTTATTATGAGAATATATTGAATATTGAATATGTTTTTTTCTTAAATATATTGAATATTTATATATAAACGATCCGGGTAACGCTCCACGCTCCTAATGAACGGTCCGAAGAGGTATACCCCCATCGTACCACGTTCCATATAACTAGCGTTCTACGTTCCTGTTCCCGTTCCAAGTACCATAACGATCCACGCTCCAGGTAACTACTTAAATGCATATTTTTTTTAAGCACAACATTATATTCTTAAATAAATATCTGAATTACTTATCACCATATCGTTGATGACACTGAGTACACTCAATGCACATAAATATGGATTATATATATCACACAGAAAACTTAAGCTTCACCTTACGGATGACCTTAAGTATGAGGTATGGCAAATATATATAATTCTTATATCAATTGTATTCCAAAAGCTAGCATCAACATGTACTAATAATATTATTACAGAAAGCAGTTTTCAGTACAGGGTATTTCTATCTAAAGAGTGAGTTGTTGGATTAGAGTGTTTTCATTGAAGTTGCTTAAGCTTATGAAAATGTAAAAGCTACCTAGCATATCACAGGATGCTAAAGCCTAATGAGGTTAATATGGCGTGCAGGGGGAAAATATCAATTTTAATACAAAAGAGAAAAGATTACCTTGAAGATGCCACTTTCATGGAAAAAACAGATCGAATTTCCTTCGAAGAAGATAATGTTCCCAGTAATTTTGCAAATGCTTCAAAGGTAGATGCCTCAGAAGGGGGATCTAAGCATAATGAATTGTAACAATATGCAGTAATGCATGCCACACTTTTCTTCAAAAGTGATATCCCTTTCTGGAGATCCTTGTGAGTTTCAACTGAGTGAGGAGAAGCGGAATGGCAATTAAAACTTCCTGGCGAATCAAGAGTTGGTTTCCTTTCTGATTCCATCGATGCCACACCAAAACTACTGGAGTTTCTATCAGACCATGAATTTTCTCCTCCACTGGTGCAAGAGTTCTGACGTGGTATAAAAAGGGGAAACTCATTGCTGCACAGAAAAGATTTTGACTATTCAGATGATCCTACAAACCACAATCTACACCATATGAGATAAAATCATAAAATTCTAACCAAAATTTACCTTCGGGAAGATGGGCGGGCATCCCAATAAGAATCTCGTTGCCATATTCTTGAGCATGAACCCTAAACATTGTTATAACATATGTATTACAAATCACAATACACTTCACATGGATATAAAGGCATAAATCCTTCCATTAATTGAGAATATAACCTGCCATCCTTAATTAAAGTGATAAATAATTTTTACAAAATACACATCAAACTTACTGCAAAACCAGAATTATGAAGTGCAGGAGCAGCCAAGTTGTGGACAACAAGATTTAGAAGTTGAACCATATATCTGTTTTCCATTATCACAATCAGTATAAAAAGGAAGAATATTCAAACATCACGTATCAACAACTTTAACACTATTTAAAACACAATAACAAGGAGAATGGATTAATTTTGTTTACAATAGGAAAAGAAAGTACAAAGCATAACAATAAATAAACTTCCATATGATAAGCATATCCATCATCCATGTCATCTACCCTGACAAGCGGTACCAGCAATGACACATAATGATGATCAATATAGTTACAAAAGAACGATGAATCTGTTTTCTTTTTCATTATTTCTTATCAGCAAAAGGAGTTTTTGGTAATGACTTCACCTGAAACTAAATGCTGATAAACACTTCACGAAAGTGTACAGAATCTAATACTTTGAAGGTTTTTAGGAAAAAAAAAAAAGGAGTCTTTCCACATGAATATTAACTAGTGCCGACATAAGATAATTACCCTAGGGAGGCAGCAAGCTCTTCTGATGGAACTGAGTGTGGATCAAGACCTCTTGGTAAGCGTGCATTGCATATTTGATCATATTGACCATTAGATCCGTCTTTCCTGTCCCCATCGACAATGACCTGAGAGCACCAACTTAATAAAATTTTAAGAAAAAATATGAAAAACTATTTGCACAAGACATAGTGGTATGAAAGGTCAATGTCAGCAAAAGTAACATTTGGCGGTCTTGGAAGAAAATAGGTTTTAAGATAGCCCCCAAACAGCTGTGAAAATTAGACATACCCACCCACCCTTAAAAAATACGTGGATAAACCAACAGTGGACAAAGTCACAAAACCACATGAATAAAAGTACAATTTAATTATTTTTGAAAAAAAAATCATGTTGCTGTATATTTAGGGTGCATCGAAAATTTATATGTGAAGGTTAAAAGTCAAAAATCTCAGAAAACTATTTATCATCATTCAACAATGCATCATATACTTTACAACAATATAACCTTCACATAGAAATTGCAAGCTTAAAAACCCAATAGTATAACAACAGTGCTATGAGTGAGTATTTGTGCCTGTATCAATATAATGCACTACATTCCACAATACTCCGGGGAATCTTGCTGGAGTGGAACTCTAAACTTTGGAAAGTCGATCACTGCCATCAAAGGACTCCCTTTGGAGTAAGTGAAGGCAGGACTACAAGGATATAACTTTTGCATCTTTGTATTTTCCTGGGAGACAATCATCCTTGAGCTCCCAGGAGGCCAGGACAGCTCATGCTGTCGTCTGTGTAGTTTTATGTTTTTGCTTAGCTTTGTATTGTTATGGTACCTTAGCCAGCAATATATCATCCCCTGGCCTTTATGCTTTTTTATTTTTTTCCCGTATTCATAAAATCATCATTTACCTCTAAACATGATCTGCTGGTGGATGCTGTCATCCATGTGCATGTTCAATGATATAATTGATTGAATGACATTTAAAACAGCTTAAGAACTTACCCGTCGCTGAGGGAACAATTTGCAGATTTGCTTTATGACTACTGATTGTTTGTGAAGACGTTCAGAGGTAATTGCCATCTGTAGCATAATCAAGAATTGACAACATAAGCGTCATTTTTATATATCATACACAATAAAACCAAAAAGATAGAGAAAAAGAGAGAGAGGCGGGGCGAGAATGCATAAGCTTGAATCTCGCTCCAAAAAGTATATATCAAAATATCAAATACCAATAAGTTTTGAAAAATGGATACAGACCAAAAACTGTGCCTCAGGGAAAGGCATCAGAAAATAGCTTCAGTGTATAGTCAAAATTGATAGTCCCTCAGTCAACCAAGAGCACAGATAAAGAGCTAAGGTGTATTGCGCACATCTGTATGGAACACTTTTTTAATTTGGTTTCACTACATTCCCCGAAATGACCACTCTAATACATTCTTGTGTGATATACTGATATTCGTCATGGTTAATACAAGGACTGGAGAATGCAAATAAAGGCATCTACCAATTTGAACAGTCAACCCATTAATCCCAATAATTTGCAGGAATCATTTCTATCTATATATTAAGGACCACACACTGTCAATTGATCCCAATGACCAGTTTGTCACTTTTTAGTTTTTACTTGAGATTTCCCACCTCAAGTTGTTACATTTTATTGTCAGTAGTACTCATAAGTTCATTGCTTCTTATATATGAATCTTTAGCATATGGCATATGTTTTAGAAGAATTAAAGGGGCAATTGCTAAAGAGTTCACATCAGGTTATCTGCTCGACAATGCCGTTTGCCAACAAATACCCCTCATTCACTTATTCCATGATGTTTCATGTTTTAGATTCAATTACACTAATGCCTCAATCCAAACTGAGGCTAACAACTCGCACATTGGATACAAAGTGCCTCATATAACTTGGCGACTTTCAAGTTCACTACTGAATGTACCTGCTAAATTACAGTGAATATCCCTTTACTATTGGACACAAAGTATTGTGCCATGCATTGATATGAAGGGAAAAAAGGGTACAGAAAAATCTTACATGCCCTAGACTCTGAGTGCAAATAAGGTTGGGGTAGAACTTCTCCAACTGTTCCACTCGATTTCTTTGCAACTACAGAGAGCAAGCGGCAATTGAGTATAAGAAATGCTTGACTAAAGAAACCACTTCTGGAAGGTGAAACTAGAAAGAGCACAAAAAATAAGGTATGAAGTAGCTACCGTAAGCATGGCAGAGTCGAGCAACTCATATTTGACTTTCAGATCATTGGACACCTTGTCAAGTTTAGCCTTTCCTGAGAAAAAAGCCAATAGTCAATATGGCTTAACACCAAGCCTACAAATTATGAATCCAAAATTGCAGACCCATTACCAACAAGGGAACGAACCTTGTGAGAGTTGCTTATTTGTCCAGTTAAGCTTCTCCCTCAACCTAGCAAGTTTCTCATTTCGATGCACTTTCCAACTGAGTTGATCATCTGCTTTACTCTGGTTAGTGACAAGTGATAAGAACCTTGTTACAATTGTGTGATATCAGGAGGAAGAAAAAAGAACTAAGAGATGTACGTTACAGCTTTAAATATATCAGAATGCAGTATAGGTAAAAATTGTGAATTGCAGTTTTCACCATACCACAATTGCTAAACACAGTCTGGCACAGATAATATTATAATACGAGTGAGTTCAAATATTTGATTCAAAGACATGGATCATGTTATAATTTTATAATGATATATTGTTTTATTAATCGGCTAACCAAATATTTATACTATGATGATGAAAGGAGCGTAATGTGTAATGAGACAATCACACAATATTCCAACAGATAGTACAGTCAATTGATACACATGTTGTCTTCCCAATTCATGCATGTTATATATTTATCGTTACGAAGATAATGGATTATGATTGCAAGTTAAATCATGTATAAGGTGGAAAGCATAACATATAATAACTTTCAATCAACTAAAAATGAAAAACGTCATAGACTAATAACAGGAGCACCACAGCAAGAGTTCATAGTGTTTAAGAGACTACAACTGCCATCACAGATAGCGATCATGAGTCCATGTAACATGTCATCATTGCACGGGAGCCATGCTAATCTTTTTTGTTATTCGATTTCCCCCATAAAAAAGCAGAATTCAATCACTTCATGCACAATAGCATTGGGGAAAGGTCAAGGAAATGTCCTTGATGGCATCGAGGTTAGCATGACAACTACAGTGTTGATGGTGCTTAGATATGCATGTGTAACACCACTTCGAAAAGAGATTTCATAGGGTAAGTGTGAAAAAGTGGTTTATAATACTATTAAATATGCATACTCTTATAGGCCTAAGGTTTCAATTCAAACTAACTCTGAGGTAGACATGCCAAGAGATTTGAAGGCAAACCTTTGCTACAAGCTCAGCAGTTAGACGAGAATAACAAGAATCCCGGACATTCCTTAACGATTTAAGCGAGTTGTAGTAGTCATTCACTCTGCAATGGAAGCATATAGAAAAAAACAATTATACGTAAGTAACAATTCACTAACCTTTTTGCTCCAATTGCACAATCTAAAACACTTCCTTTATTGGAGTACTGGCCAGGTAAACAGGCTATAAGACTAAAATGAACTTCCAAAATCCAGACTAAGTGTGATTTTTCATTACATAATTGATTTGACCACATCTTTTACTTCAAATGATCCATTTAGGCTCGACGAAGACTCAACTAAAATTACCAATGCAATGCTACACAAACGATGTAATTCCATGGACAAACATGAATTTAATCTGCTTACCTAACAAAAATAAACTATTTCCCACTCTAAGGAAGTATTTTGGCTGACCCTTTTAATTGTAACCTCAGTCTATTATCTTATTATCTTAACAGTTTTTTGTTATTCAATCAATCAAATGAAAGTCACTATCCCAACAAATGTAAACAAATTCATTAATATCGCGGGGTGGTTTCAAACACAATAACAGCTTTTACCAACCATACATTTTAACAAAAAAAAAAACATCGGGAGTGCATGGAAAGTCACATAAACATCAAGAAATAAAGAAAATCAGAAAACTTTACCTTGAATCACCACAAACAGCGCAAATGGAAGCAAGATTTGATTTTTCGCATATACCACACTTTGGGGTTTTCCGTTTCATCTTTAATACAATATCCCTACAAACAATTCAAAATAACTGTAAAATCTCAATTCTTACAAAAGCAAGTGAACATAATTTCCAGATTGAATTGAAAGCAAAACAATAAATGAAGATAATTTAAAAAAATAAAAAAATTAATTAAAATACTTACTTGAATTGGTAGAAACAA
>JABWDY010017159.1:0-10555 GCA_013358455.1 Thalictrum thalictroides | reverse complement strand
TTGGGATGCCTGTTCACCCTCTCTTTCGTCAATGAAATATGTTATTGATTAAAAAGCACCATTCAAGTTTCCATGTAGCTGCAAGTGCAAATTTCTTAATGCATTATGAATCCAGGTAGCAGCTATGCAGGGGGTCAGTGGGCTGCTGGCGATGAACCTTTATATTACATAGTATCTCCAAAGGATGTGGTCATTGCAAAGCCTAGGTTAGTATATATTGTTTCAAACTAATGGTTTCTAGCATTATTAACAAATATATCTGCATTAGTGATTGCCTAGACGAAACCAACAGCTTATATAACGCTCCTTAAAGATCCTTTTGATTGATAAAAAGGTAAAAAAGAATGCAAGATTGGTTGTATCCTCAGTAAAATTTAAAATGACCCATCTAACAGTTGAACATGTGTTACCGTTAAGTATAAAATGTGAAACGCATATTCTTTACATCCATCTTGAACTCTAAATTATCTCAAAGCACACACATTGGTGGCTACAGTAAGCCCTATCCTGCAGCCCTATAATTGGTTAGAACTTTTGTTTATATATTTGGTTGAAGGACGTAATGTGACTCTAAATTCATTAGGGATGCTGAAGATCATATATCTTGGCTTCTTCAACATGGGTGGGGTGGCACGAAAAACATTAGCTGCAGTTGAAGCAGGGCAGGGGCGGACAGAGTTTCTTGTTGAGGTATCTTATCATGTATTGCAGAACTTGTTTAGTTTTTTTTTTTTTACAGGTTTTTATTATGTTTCAACGAAGCTAACTGCAAGTCGGCAACAAATCAACAATGTTGCTGATGTCACCCTAAACATGTGATTTTTTTTACTTCATGTTTGAATAAATGTTGACCGGTATCAAAATGTCGGACACTGGTACAGTGTCTGATACTTATGACGCATATAATCTAATAGAAGTAACCAATATCTTAGTGAAGTGTGTTTGGTGTATCTGACACTTACGATGAGGAAAATTTATATGGTTTTGAGATGGAACTTATCTATCTAGAATATAGACTATCCTTGTTATATAGGTATGTCTATGAGAACCTCGACTCAAGAACACATCCGCAAAAAAGAAAAATAAGTAAACAAATGAAAGATCTTCATGAAAAGTGATATGTGGTGTCCTGATTTGGCATTCCTTATTTTGCTCTAGTGGTTCTAATGCTTGAAAGACATGTGTAAGTTGTCCTTTTGTATGTTTAGACACTGATATTACAAAATCACAGTGAAATTGTTGAAGTTTACAATCTTGAGTGATGTATATCATGTTTAAGTTTGAATGTTGGTCTTTACTTTTCTTACTAACAAATTTTGTTCCTATTCTTTTAATGATAAGGTGGGATCAAGATACCTTGATAATTTGATTTTGGAAAGAAAATATGCTGAAGCTGCATCTTTGTGCCCCAAGTTGCTGCATGGTTCTGCTTCAGCATGGGAAAGGTACACAAGAGCCTTAAAATATTTTGTTAGGGTTTAAAATTTTTGGGTTTGTGACTTTGTGTATATTTTGACAGTCTGGATGCTCCAATTTTGTTTCTGACTTTCTCTAATTATCAACTGACAACTCTCATTTGAGTGTGGATTTGACCAATTTGAATCAAACCTGATACAAATGAGTCTTAAGTAGTGTATAAATTGCGACATTCATGTTCTAACTGGTAAATTTGTACCCAATTTTTTTTAATTTGGACCTGGTTTGGGAGATGAGGATGTTAGTTTAAATTTTGAAAATATGACTTATTTTTTTCTTTTCAAAATTAGGATCTTTAATTAATTTAAAATAAAGTTACATATTTTAAATCCGACGAGGAGACGTCTTCTTATTACCGTGATCCATGATATAGGTCATGCCATCACGAGATCTTCAGATTTATAGTATGGTAATTAATGCAATTTTCATGGAAATGATAATAGTATTGAGAAACGGTTCACAATTACTAATGGCAACATGATAACCTCAAAAACATGTGATGAAACCTTGAAACTACACAAAGTAACTATATTGTGGAAATGAAAAGCTTTCTGCTTAGTCTTCCAGTTTTATGGATGCCAAGAGCGTGCTGTATGGTCTTGAAGCCACTATGAGAATATTTTCTTGAAATTATTGTGATAAACAGATTGTAATCATTAAGTGGGTGGAAGTGGGTTTCTTTACATGTAGATAGTGAGTTGGGTGTTTTAAAGAAAATACATGATCCGGGCTAGCCTCCTTTGTTGCGTGCTAGAAGCTTTGGGCAGGAGACTGTTGATCTGGGGGATGGTTTAATATATTTGATAGCACACCGACACAAGTAAAATTTACGATAAACATAATCATGTTTGCATCTCATGTAAAAACTGGATCTTCGTTCACAGATGGGTTTTCCACTTTGCTCACCTCCGTCAGCTTCCAGTGGTGTTTTCATTCATATCAATTAATAATCCAAGACTGCGTGATACTGCTTATGAGGTTTGTAGTTAAGTTTGTTTATCTGCTTTACATATATTTAAGAACATTTTTTTTCAGTTGTGTACGATGTGGGTGTTATGTTTTTTTATCAACATTGTAGGTTGCTCTTGTGGCTTTGGCGACAAATCCGTCCTTCCACGATGATCTTTTGTCTACTGTTAAATCTTGGCCATCGACTATATACTCTGTATTGCCGGTTATTTCAGCAATTGAGCCTCAGCTTAATACATCTACTATGACCGACACACTCAAAGAGGTTGAGATAAAGATTTGTTGTCTATATGTTCTTTTAGGGTCAATAATCCTTTGCATTTGATTCTTACAACAGTATTGTGTGATCATGTCAGGCATTGGCTGAGTTGTATATAATCAATGGACAATAAGAGAAATCCTTTGCATTATATGCTGATGTAAGTACTGAATATTCACAGAACCTGCATGATTCACACATCCCAGGAAGTGTTCTTCCAAAGAGATGATATACGTAGGTCATGTTTGCAACCTTATAATTGTTTTTTTTTTTCTGTCCCCTCTTTTGTCAGCTCATGAAGCCTGAACTGTTCGAGTTTATTGAAAAATACAACTTACATGATTCCATTAAAGATAAGGTATGATATATCAGATATGTCATCTTACTTGTGAAACTTTTACAATGAAAATCTGCATTCTTCAAAAGGTGAACCCATGCTTCAGTAAGCCTTGAAGGCACGTAGCTATTAGTGTATATAATTGAGTCAAGGAGTAGGTGCATATACCTTCTATGTCACTTTAGTGTGATTGATTTGCACGACTCATGGTATGCCTGCAACTACAGATACTAAATTTTACATAGGCATCACCTCAAACAAATATTACCTCGACTTTTTTTTTATGCCTCAAAGAATTATGTGTCATTGAATATAATATCTGTATTTTATTGTTTCCAACAACAACAGTACGCACACACTGTAGTAACTGCACATGGTCTATATCTTCCCTTGCGGTGCGAATTGCAAATAAAGACCTGTGTATCTAACATGTTTGTGGATGTGACTCCGCGTGCTTGTCTTTATAGATCTTTAGTAAATTGCAGTTCAATGATTCAATCTGTGCTACTACATTCGGTTTCTTATCCATGAACGTCTACTTTGTAGGTTGTTCAACTGATGACACGGGATTGCAGGCGAGCAGTTCCATTACTGATCCAAAACAAGGATTTAATCACTCCCTCGGACGTTGTATCACAACTGCTGAATGCCAGCAATTAATGTGATTCAAGACATTTTTTACATCTATATCTGCATTCACTATTTGAAATTAATCCACACGCTGGGAAGGAGTTCCATGACATGCAGGTATGTGGCTAGTTTCACTTTCTCTGGGATCATGTATTCATATATTTTCCACTCCTCGTAACCATTAGTGGTTGTTGATAAGCAGTTGCATATCTAGGGTTAGAGAAAGGTTATTGTATTTAGGAAAATTTGTCATCTATATTAAGAATTGATCATGGTAGAACCCAGTTTCATTGAATTATAACACTAGAATTTTTCCAAACAGTTAATAAAAGACATAATTTGGGTCATATTGGACCATCAAGTAACTGATGCATAGAACTACAAAACAGATCTTTCCTTTTCTTCTTTTAAGAAGTTGTGGTGTGGGCTGCCATAGGGGTGCGATGACTATAGCGGTGCTGGTTGTGGCAGGCTTCCATGGAGGTGGTAGATCTTCAATGGGGGTAGTGGTGGGGTTCCCTCAGTGGTGGTACTGGTGACAATGGTGATAGTGATGGTGATGAGATTTCGTGGTGGGTGCTGGTGGTGAAGATCGTGGTATTGGGGATCTTAGGGTTTGAGATCAGAAGCTGTCAACATGGTGAAGATAAAAAGAAATGTTCAACTGTGCAAGACAAAAGGAATGTGTATTCACATTCTAATGTCAAATCGCATTTTGTGTGATATTTGATTGGTGGCCTTATAAATGATGTTACAATATAATGCACTATGAGACGTTCATTTTCACCGTTAATTTTAGAATTACATTTAATGGGTTTGAATATTTTAAAACAAAGTCATTTTTTTCGTAGATGATCTATATAATGAAGAGATCATATCTACCAAAAATCACACCAATTTAACATTTGTAAAGATCTCAAACAAGCTTGAGTCAAAGTTGAGTCAAATATTTCCTGAGTCCCTAGAGCGCCTCCCATAAATGAATTAGTTAGAAATAAATTGTGTGGAAAGTTACCAAACACCCACATCTCAAGTGAGATGTTATGGAGAAAACAGAACAATAGGGAATTAACTGAGGTAAAGCTGAGAAAAGCCTCAAGATATTGTTTTGATCACCCAACGAAAAATGAACTGAATAAAGAGAGAAGAGAAAAAACCAAACACACACACGTTTATGATGTATGTATATTGTTATTGAATGTTTTTTTTGTGTTATGATAATGTCTGTTTAGGGTTCCACTTGAATCAAATGATACTCAACATTAGATTGTGTTTCCCAGAATTTGTCAGTGGTTCCTACAATTCATTTATCCGATAAACTCTACTTGATTATTTTCACTTGCGTGGTACATTTAGTTTTGAGGGTTGAGAAACTTATTTAATGTGTTGGGTGTTAGGTTTTGTTGTCTTGCTGACACATGATTGAAGATTATTGTGTTGTATATTGATGAGTTATTTCAATAGGTGGAACTCTATGCAGATTATGATCCAAAAAATGCTTCTTCCTTTTCTCCGTAGCAGCCAGAGTTATCGACTTGAAAAGGTTGGCGTAACAGTAACCTTAGCTAGTTATACCGTAGTCACCTTCAACCTTCATCTAACAATTAATTAATTCTCAGGCATATGGAGTTTGCGTCAGAAAGATCTTTTGAGAGAACAGGTGTTCATCCTTGGAAGGATGGGTAACTCAAAACAAGCTCTTGCGGTGATCATAAATAAATTAGAGGATATAGAAGAGGTATATTACTGGTTTTCATCTTGGAAGGCTGCCTCCTTTTGTTCCTTTGAAGTTGTTGTCATCTAGTATGTGGAAAATGATGTAAGGATTGTTCATGTATACAGGCTATAGATTTTGTGAGTATGCAACATGACGACGATCTGTGGGAAGAACTTATAAAGCAGTGTCTTAACAAGGCAGAAATGGTAAGAAGTCTGTGCACCGAAGCATATATTACCTGTAGTGTGCACATCCATGTTATTAATCTTGAATGATTTACATAGTTTTCACTTATTTCTAATATTAAATATTGTTCTTGTTGGAGTGATTGGCAGGTAGGCGTGTTGTTGGAGCACACTGTTGGTAATCTTGACTTGCTTTATATTGTAAATATGGTCCCCAATGGCTTGAGGATACCCCGGTCAGTATGATCACTCCTTCTTTGAAATTTAAGTAGAGCTTAAATTGTTTATCTTTTGCAACAATTCATTTTGTGGAGTGGATGGTCAAGCTAAAAACTACTATACCAAAAGTACTACTAATACTGACCTGGATTGAGTCTGATGCAAAATTATCCAACTCGGAGAAGTTTCTTGTACAGATTACTAAACACCATAGCTGCATTAGCTATAACATGAGCCTGACGTTTAAACTTCCTACTGACAAATCAAATTTGCCAAGCTTTAGGGTCTGTTTGATTTGTGTGGGATTCTTTCCTGATAAACTTTAAGTAGGGGCAGATTAGTAATTGCATAAAAGATTAAGAAGAGATCTAACATTCCATCTCTCTGACTTCATATCTTCTATTCTTCTCCGGTTCTCTGATTTTTAAATATTCCACCTGTGACCTCTATTTGGTTCAGTACTTACCAGTGTGAATCTGCACCATTAGTTCCTGATTATCCGGTCGGGTGATTACCGTTTTGTGCTCATGAACACATACCAACCCTCTTTCAGGGATCAGGTGGGCCATTTGACCACGACGCCCCGTGGGGGGAATCACCTATCACGGTGGTCAACCGTTTGACGACTGCAGACTGCTTAGGATCCTTACACACGTCCAGGAGTGGACTACCTCTCACTCCTCGCGTCTAACCTCCTCGAGGTAACATGTATCCCCACAACACATAACCATCAACAACATATACCACTAAAAAAATGGTAATCTAGAAAGGTAGAAAGGTCATTCCCGGAAACATCAAACAGTGTTCACCATTAGAAAGTGCCCATTCACCGTCTAAAGGTGAACAACGAAGATGTAATCCTAGAGAGGACTGTCGTCTCCGGAATATGACAACATGTCACAATCCTCTCTTTATAGGAATTCAACCGATCCCTTGCCAGATCGCTTCGTGATACAATATATATAATAATATATAGGTAGCTTTTATTAATCTTTAATTAAACTGGCATGTGTGACAAGTTCCTGAATTTATCCACCATCAAACCTGTCCCCGATACCGTGACTACCCTAACCGGGCCAAAGCCACTGGGATATATAAACCGATCAGTAATGATATGTCAGTGTAAGCGTTACCAGATCATAATCTTTCCCAATCCAGGAACTTCACAACATAACCAACATACAACTGGGATCCACCATCCCACATACAAAATCCACTCCCCGAAGAGAGAAGCAACCAACATCGATGTTTTAATATACAAATGGTCGAGCTTAGGCAACCAACATCGATATTTCCCTAGTTTAGGCTTAACTAATTAATTTAGTATATAAAAATCTATTACCGCTCGAATCAAACAGACCCTTAGCTAGTTCTCTTAGGGATTTCCTGCCATGATAAGTTTTGCAAAAAGCAACTCACATTTTCTTCGGAAACATCCATAATACATTACAGGAAAAGTTTAAGATTTGTTTAGCTGGGAACCGCAAAATTGTTATTGTTCTTGATCTTTTGAGTTTTTGTCTCCCTTGTGTCCCAAATTCTTTTGGATCTTTACATTGTAATTGCCTTCCAATTTTAAAAGATATAGGTGTTCCTATATCTCTTTCTCGTGCAATTGAGACATAATAATTATATTGTATCATGCTTATGTAGTGGTTGGATTTGATCAGCTCCGTATTTAGTTTTCTTTTCGAATATGCTTCTCTTACAGGCTCAGGGATCGTCTAGTCAAGATAATCACAGACTATAGAACAGAGACTTCCCTCATACATGGCTGTAATGATATCCTTAAGGTACTCTTGCCATTCATGATCAATCTAGTGTTGAACTGAATGAATCTATAGGTCTTGAAAGGCTGAAACTCTTGTATTCGTGTGGAACAACAGGCAGATTGCGTGAACCTGTTGGTCAAGTACTACAAGGAAGCGCGACATGCAATCTGTATTGACAGCGGAGAAGATGAAGCACGACCGAAGAGGGCCACTCGTAGAAGTACTGCTCAGGCATTTGACAAATCAATAAGCATGAGAGCCATGGGGCTAAAGTCCAGAACTAGAGCGGGTGGAAGGTGTTGCATGTGTTTTGTGAATTTGTTGTTTGTTGGAAATTTTCTCTATATGACGACATAGGAGCTTACGGCAATAAAGATGGAAACAAGCCAAGAGACAACCTTTTGGTCTTTCTCCTATATGAATCTAGAAACCTGATAGTTGAATGCATCTTCTCAATTAAACAACCACCACTCAACTCTCATGGCTGAAGACCACCCTTTTCACTTTTATCGTGTTTTCTTTAATGGCCCAAGGCCACATGATACCCACAGTGGACATGGCAAGATTATTTGCTCAGCGTGGTGTGATTGTCACTATAGTCACAACCCCTCAAAATGTGTTGCGCTTCAAGACACTCATTGATCGTGCTATAGAATCCAAACTCCCAATATGTCTTCTTGAACTTAGGTTTCCAAGTGCAGAAGTAGGATTACCAGAGGGATGTGAAAATGCTGATGCTCTTCTAGCACCAGAACTAGGGAAGAATTTCTTCGCTGCAACTCGTATGCTACAACAACAATTTGAACAATCACTTGGAGAAATAGAACCTATACCGTGTTGTATAATATCTGATTTTTGTCTTCCATGGACAGCTGAAACTGCTCGCAAGTTTGATATACCAAGGATTATCTTCCATGGCATGGGTTCCTTCTCTCTTTTATGCTCCCTTAACATATTACGATACAAGGTTCATGACAGTGTTGCCTCTGGCTCTGAGTCAGACTCAGAACCTGTTATTGTTCCAGGTTTGCCTGATCTGGCTCTGAGTCAGACTCAGAACCTGTTATTGTTCCAGGTTTGCCTGATCGTATTGAGATAAAAAGGTCGTGTCTACCTGGTTCACTAAAACGAAAAACCTCAACAGATGAAGTTAAAGATTTGAGGGGTCGAATAAATGAAGGGGAATTAACTGCATATGGAGTACTGGTAAATAGCTTCTATGACTTGGAGGCTGTGTATATCAAGGAGTATCAAAAGGCCAAGCAAAACAAAGCTTGGTGCATTGTTCCTGTTTCTCTGTTCAACAAGGAGACCTTAGACAAATTTGAACGAGGTAACAAGGCCTCCATTGGCCATTGCTGAGAATGAATATGTAAAGTGGCAGCCAAGCTCTGTCATTTATGTTTGTCTTGGCAGCCTTTGTTGCTTAGTACCTGCACAAATTAAGGAGATTGGTTTAGGCCTAGAAGCATCAAAATGCCCATTCATTTGGGTGTTCAAAGGTGGCAAGCGATATGAATTGGAGAAATGGTTATCTGAAGAGGGATTTGAGGACAGGACCAAAGATAGAGGGTCTAATTATTAAGGGTTGGGCACCACAAGTATTAATATTGTCACACCAAGCAATAGGCGGGTTCGTTACACATTGTGGTTGGAATTCAACACTGGAAGCAGTATGCGCAGGTGTTCCAATGATAAGTTGGCCAATGTTTGCAGAACAGTTCTTTAATGAGAAGCTAATCGTACAAGTTTTAGGAATAGGAGTTGAAGTTGGAATCAATGACTCTGCACCCTGGGGAGAGGATTGGAGTATTGGTAACAGGTGAAGATATTGAGAGATCGAGTTATCAACAAACTAATGAAAGAGGATGATGAAGGCCAAGCAAGGAGACAAGAAGCTAGAGAACTCGCGCAAGATGGCGAGTAAAGCAATGGAAGAAGGAGGTTCTTCTCACTTAAGTATGACACTCTTCATACATGATATAAAACACCAAACAAGAAAGAAGATACTCAGCCATGAAAAAAAAACAACTTGCTGCAATTAGATTTTTCAGTAGACTTCTCTTGTAAATTTTTTGCTTAATGTCAAACTGTCATTGAGTTGCTTTTACCTTTGGCCTCATCTGGTGTTGCTGAATATATAGTTGTTGGTGTTGCTGCCTTTACCCAAAAACAACAACTTCCGATCTTTTGATAACCAGACTGACATATTGTGTTTAACTAATGACCATAAACTGATAAATAGGAATAATTTTCTTATTTAAGATCTTAGAGCATCTCCAGTGCTACACTAAGTTTAGTGTGCCACCTAAGCTAATTTCTAAAGTTAGGAGCACACTAAAAAAAAGCAACACCAATGCTTCACTAGCATTTTATTAACTATCTACTACATATATGGGATCCACATATTAAATAAATTAAAAAAATTATAAAAAAAGAGTCCAAGCGAGATTATAAACATCGCGCGATATTAGGAGTGTCGCTTGGTGTAAACAAATGTTTTTTTCTTTCTTATCTCTCTCTCTCACGTGGGACCTACATATTAAAACAATTTAAAAAAATACAAGCGAGATTGTAAACATCGCGCGATGTTAGGAGTTTCACTTCTTTAAGTTAGTGAACGTCTTAAAACTTCTCTAACTTAGGTGAAACCTTAGTGAAATTTTAAGATTTTCCTAAATTTAGTGTAGCATTGAAAATGATTTTTTGCTGTTTTTCGCTAAATTTAGAAATTTAGTGTAGCATTGGAGATGCTCTTAAGATACGAAAACATTTTTTTCATTTATTATTATCGTGCTTAAGACTTGCCTTGCAGATTCATAATTGTTGGCCATGTAATTAGCAATTCAGAGCAATTTCACTAACTAAAAAAACAAAGTGAAATATCTCTACTTCTTATAACTCAGGAAGAGGTGTTTTTTTCCTGATGCAAAACTTTTGCCAAAAAACTCATTCTCCTCGTTAACCAAAACTATATATATTTTTTCTAAT